>JAMKCH010044785.1:0-12354 GCA_023653785.1 Ophioderma brevispina | reverse complement strand
GGTGCTACGATCACAAACTGTACCTTTAAACACAACAATGAAATGGACAAACAACATAAATAAACACCTTAAATACCACAGATATCACACACATCACAAACTCAATTCCATTCTCACTCACAAATCACACTCCCTCACAAACAGGTTTACCACGTTGAAATTATAAAGAAAACTAGAACAAATGAGGTGGAACAGAGGGAATTTAAAATATTGCCAATTTTGGAAATACAGTTCAAATGAAACTCAAAATTCATCTCTGAGTAAATTATTAGAGTTCAATGCTTTTCTTTGACTAGCTGAGGCCTACCACCTGCCTTAAACAATATCTCTGATTGACCTATATATCTGTATACACCTTTATGCTTTTCTAACCATTTTTAAAGGGCTAATTACATTAATTATTATTAATGTTGACATTTATATAGCGCCTTTCACAACATATCAAAGCGCTTTACATCATATAATCATATCAACAATCACACATATTGACCGGGAGTGCCCAAGTGTTTTAAAGCAACTACAATGTTGTCAGTCATTTGTTTAGAAGTGCACTTTCAATTGTTCTTAAAAAACTCGGTATTAGTGACTTTAATTTTTATGTCGGGGAGGGTGCAAATAAAACTTTGGCATTCCCAATTTTACTGAATAAGGCTGTGGCAGGTGAAAATTAACTGATCAAGTTCTCTGCTACATGATCTTAGTTTATGAATGAACATGGAAAACTGATGCCATTGCTGATTCAAAAAAAAAATCAGAAAACAGTTTAGTTGGTTTATTCCCCCAGGGCCCATTTCACAAACACTTGCGATCGATTGTAAGTTTGATTTATCAGGCGTAAGTTTGAACTTACAATCAAGTCGCACTTGATAAAATCAAACTTACTATGGATCACGAGTCTTTGTGAAATGGGCCCCAGAAATTGTGGCCCACAGCTAAAAGTCAAAACTCATCTTCTGGATTGTTTGCAGCATCACGCTCTGCTTCTAGCTTTTTCAACCATTTTTCTCTCCGTCGTCTTCTTGCGCACTCCTCCAAAAATTGTTTTATTAAAAATTTCAAGTGACTGAGAAGAAAATAAAAAAGTGGGTTTGTAGCTGAGCCAATGGGCAACACACATGCTGCAAATGTCGCAAATATGACGGGAGAAAACTCCATCCGTCCTGTCTGTACCAGTATCGCTAGGATAATAGTTGGCATCCACCGTGCTAAAACTGCTAACGTAAGCAGGCCGTAACTCATGATTATGCGTATAGTAATTTTTACACTGGGAAGTTTTTTGGTTTTGATGTCAACAAAAAGCACTATGTAACACACTAAAATAATGACACAACAGATTAAATTCAATCCAACAAAAAGGCCTATTGAAAAAAAGGTTCCTGCTTGCTGGCCTACAATTTTCATTTCTTCAAATGGAAGAGAAATATTTACTGAAAATTTTTCAATTGAGAATGAGATGTTTTCATGTTCTTTTTCAGTTGTGAAAGTAGGAGCTAATGGTAATCCCAGACATACTTCGGAGATTTCATATATTTTGTCACTTTGTAATACAGTTGGTATGACACCCAGGGCAATGGAAACTGCAAGCACTATTAGAGTCAAAGCTATAATAGACTTCTGCCCAAAAAGTTTCTTTTCGATTTCTTGCAATGCTGTTATGTTTCGGAAAACCCAAACCCTCTCTATGCTTATAATCATAACAAAAAGCAGTGATGCTTCACAAGAAATCACTGACAAGGCTCCAACCGCTTTGCATAAGACACCGTTTCTCCAAGTTTTGGAATAAAGAGGGAAGTACTGCCCATAGTACTGGTCAGCAGAGGCTATTGTCAGCATGTAAATGCCCATGAGGAAGTCAGCTGCAGCAACATTCGTTATAAGTGCCACTTGCTTTAGCTTCTTCTTTCCTTTTTCAGCAGCAACATTTTTGATGACTTCAATTTCCTTTGTTTGTTTGTCTCTTTTGTCTCTCTTATTGAGTTTGTAATGACCCCAAATAAAAACGATTAGGTTCAGAACTAATGTCCATGCGCCGGTAAACCACATGAAACATTTGACCCAATTTTTGGGCAGGAGCCGTTCACATGTTAAATATGGTGATTTGGGTTCATTTGGAATACATCGAGGTCCTACTGATTTGTTAACAAAGCAAGAACATATAGCTGGTGCATCTACAAATAAGGTGGTCTCATTTTTAAACAACGAGAAGGTTTCATGTGTGATTTCAGTCAAGTTGTTTCCTGTTATATTTAAAATTTTCAAGTGAATCAAACCAAGGAACACTTCACTGTGAAGTAGAGTAAGTTTATTCCTGTGCAAGTCCAGTACAAGCAAGTCGGGTGTTTCTTTGAACAAGTTTCCAGGCAGCTTTGTCAGTTTGTTATTAGACAATGTGACAATCTTTAGGCTGGTAAGATTTCTGAAAATACTAGATTCTAAGAATTCAATTCCATTTTCATCTAAATTTAGCCATGATAAATTACTCAATCCTAGAAAAAGGCCTATTGGCAGTTTAGATAACTCATTGTTGGATAGACCAAGCACTGCCAAATGAACAAGATCTCTAAAAATATCAGATTGAAGTACTTTAATCCTATTGTTATGCAGTGTTAGCTTTGATAAATCACTCAACTCTACAAATAGGCCTACAAGCAGTTCAGATAACTCATTGTTGTTAAGACCAAGCTCTGTCAAATGAACAAGATCTCTAAAAACATCAGGTTGAAGTTCTTTAATCCTATTATTATGCAGTAATAACACTGATAAATCACATAACCCTACAAATAGGCCTACAGGCAGTTCAGATAACTCATTGTTGTTAAGACCAAGCTTTGTCAAATGAACAAGATCTCTGAAAATATCAGGCTGAAGTACTTTACTCCTATTATTAGGCAGTGCTAGCACTGATAAATCACCCAACCCTACAAATAGGCCTACAGGCAGTTCCAATAACTCATTGTGGTCAAGGGAAAGTGCTGTCAAATGATTAAGATCTCCAAAAACATCAGGTTGGGGTATTTTAATTCTATTGTTGTGCAGTACTAGCACTGACAAATTACTCAACCCTACAAATAGGCCTACAGGCAGTTCCAATAACTCATTGTGGTCGAGGGAAAGCACTGTCAAATGAAAAAGATCTCCAAAAACATCCGGTTGAAGTATTTTAATCCTATTGTTATGCAGTGCTAGCTCTGAGAAATTACTCAACCCTACAAATAGGCCTACAGGCAGTTCCAATAACTCATTGTGGTCAAGGGAAAGTGCTGTCAAATGAATAAGATCTCCAAAAACATCAGGTTGGAGTATTTTAATCCTATTGTTGTGCAGTGCTAGCACTGACAAATCATGCAACCCTACAAAAAGGCCTACAGGCAGTTCAGACAACTCATTGTTGTTAAGACCAAGCTCTGTCAAATGAAAAAGACCTCCAAAAACATCAGGTTGGAGTATTTTAATCATATTGTTATGCAGTGCTAGCTCTGAGAAATTACTCAGTCCTATGAATGGGTTATGAGGAAGCTCAGACAACATATTACCATCTAACCTCAGTGTTGCCAAAAGATTAAGATTATCAAAAACACCAGATGGTAATGATGCAAGGCTGTTATTATACAGAAGTAGCACTGATAATTCACTCAACCTTGCAAAGAGGCCTACAGGCAGTTCAGATAACTCGTTGTTGTTAAGTCCAAGCTTTGCCAAATGAACAAGATCTCTGAAAATACCATGTTTAAGTACTTTAATCCTATTGTTATCCAGTGCTAGTACTGATAAATTACTCAACCCTAAAAATAGGCCTACAGGCAAATCAGATAACTCGTTGAGGTAAAGGTAAAGATCTGTCAAATGAATAAGTTCTCCAAAAACATAAGGTTGAAGTACTTTAATCCTATTGTTATGCAGAAGTAGCATTGATAAATCACTCAGCCCTACAAATAGTCTAATAGGCAGTTCAGATAACTCGTTGTTGCTCAGTCCAAGCTTTGCCAAATGAACAAGATCTCTGAAAATACCATGTTTTAGTACTTTAACCCTATTGTTATCCAGTTCTAGCACCGATAAAGTGCACAACCTACAAATAGGCCTACAGGCAAATCAGATAACTCATTGTGGGCAGAAGAAAGCTCTTTCAAATGAACAAGATCTCTAAAAACATCAGGTTGGAGTACTTTAATCATATTGTTATTCAGTGTTAGCTTTGATAAGTCATTCAACCCTACAAATAGGCCTACAGGCAGTTCAGATAACTCATTGTTGTTAAGACCAAGCTCTGTCAAATGAACAAGATCTCTAAAAACATCAGGTCGAAGTACTTTAATCATATTGTTATGCAGAAGTAGCATTGACAAATCACTCAACCCTACAAATAGGCCTACAGGCAGTTCAGATAACTCATTGTTGTTAAGACCAAGCTCTGTCAAATGAATAAGATCTCTGAAAATATCAGGTTGAAGTACTTTAATCCTATTATTAAGCAGGGCTAGCACTGATAAATCACTTAACCCTACAAATAGGCCTCCAGGCAGTTCAGACAACTCATTGTTGTAAAGATAAAGCTCTGTCAAATGAACAAGATCTCTGAAAATATCAGGTTGAAGTACTTTAATCCTATTGTTATGCAGTGCTAGCATTGACACATTACTTAACCCTACAAATAGGCCTACAGGCAAATGAGATAACACATCGTGGCCAAGGTAAAGAGCTTTCAAATGAATAAGATCTCTAAAAATGTCAGGTTGAAGTACTTTAATCCAATTATTAAGCAGTGCTAGCACTGACAAATCACTTAAGCCTACAAATAAGCTTCCAGGAAGTTCAGATAACTCATTGTTGTAAAGGTAAAGCTCTGTCAAATGAACAAGATCTCTGAAAATATCAGGTTGAAGTACTTTAATCCTATTGTTATGCAGTCTTAGCTTCGACAAATAACCCAATGCCATGAATGGGTCAGGAGGAAGCTCAGACAACATATTACCCTCTAACCCCAGAATTGTCAAATATTGAGATTATCAAAAACACCAGATGGTAATGACTCAAGGCTGTTATTGTACAGAAGTAGCACTGATAAATCATTCAACCTTACAAAGAGGCATACAGGCAGTTCAGATAATTCATTGTTGCAAAGAAAAAGCTCTGTTAAATGAAGAAGATCCCTGAAAATATCAGGTTGAAGTACTTTAATCCTATTGTTATGCAGTGCTAGCACTGATAAATCACTCAATCCTATGAATGAGTTAGGGGGAAGCTCAGACAACATATTACCATCCAACTCCAGTGTTGTCAAAAGATTGAGATTATCAAGAATGCCAGATGGTAATGACTCAAGGCTGTTATTACACAGTGCAAGGACTGATAAATCATTCAACTCTACAAATAGGCCTACAGGCAGTTCAGATAACTCATTGTTGTTCAGACCAAGCTCTGTCAAATGAACAAGATCTCCTAAAACATCAGGTTGAAGTACTTTAATCATATTGTTATGCAGATGTATCAATGACAAATCAATCAACCCTACAAACAGGCCTACAGGCAGTTCAGACAACTCATTGTTGTTAAGACCAAGCTCTGTCAAATGAACAAGATATCTAAAAACATCAGGTTGAAGTATTTTAATCCTATTGTTATGCAGTGCAAGGACTGATAAATCATTCAACTCTACAAATAGGCCTACAGGCAGTTCAGATAACTCATTGTTGTTCAGACCAAGCTCTGTCAAATGAACAAGATCTCCTAAAACATCAGGTTGAAGTACTTTAATCATATTGTTATGCAGATGTATCAATGACAAATCAATCAACCCTACAAACAGGCCTACAGGCAGTTCAGACAACTCATTGTTGTTAAGACCAAGCTCTGTCAAATGAACAAGATATCTAAAAACATCAGGTTGAAGTATTTTAATCCTATTGTTATGCAGTGCTAGCACTGATAAATCACTCAACCCTACAAATAAGCCTACAGACAGTTCAGATAACTTATTGTTGTAAAGAAAAAGCTCTGTCAAATGAACAAGATCTCCTAAAACATCAGGTTGAAGTACTTTAATCACATTGTTATGCAGATGTAGCAATGACAAATCACTCAACCCTACAAATAGGCCTACAGGCAGTTCAGACAACTCATTGTTGTTAAGACCAAGCTCTGTCAAATGAACAAGATCTCTAAAAACATCAGGTTGAAGTATTTTAATCCTATTGTTTTGCAGTGCTAGCACTGATAAATCACTCAACCCTACAAATAGGCCTACAGGCAATTCAGATAACTCATTGTTGTAAAGAGAAAGCCATGTCAAATGAACAAGATCTCTGAAAATATCAGGTTGAAGTATTTTAATCCTATTGTTATGCAGTGCTAGCAATGATAAATCACACAACCCTACAAATAGACCTACAGGCAATCCAGATAACTTATTTGCTTGCAAAAATATGCATTGCAAGTTAGCAAGATTGGAACTTACATCAGCATCTATTGAGGAAATGCTGTTGTTAGATAAATCTAACATTCTTAGCATACTTCTAATTCTAAAGAGTGTTGAATTGACAAAAGTGATGCAATTATGAGATAGAGACACCCACCATAGACTTTGTGGCAAATTACATTTGTATAGAGAAGTAATTCTATTCCCCGATATATCTAGGGAAAATAGTGCCTTCATATCTGGGAAAACACTTCCATTCAAATAAATGAAGTTATTCCCAGCTAGGCACAACACTTCAACACACACCAGATCTTTAAGTAACCCTGGATACAGCAAACTGATATTGTTTGCTTTAAGGTACAATACTCGTAAAGCATGCAAACCTTGGAACATATCAGTTGTGAGGTTCGATAACATAAGGCCATTCAAAAATAGTTGATTTGAAAGAAATAAATGTGAAAAGGTACCTAATTTAATATTCAAGAGTTGGTTATATGACAGATCTAGTACTTTGAGCTGTTCAAATCCACTAAAAGTATCTTCATGAAGATTAGTAATCTTGTTCTTACTGAGCAGTAGAAATGTAATATTGACAAGCTGTGCAAAACTGCCGGGACTCACGTCTTCAAGTTTCCTGCAGGACCCGTTCAAAGCTGGGTATAATCCAGTAGTTGCTAAGTCATCTGGAGCCACATATATTAGTAATATCTGTTCAGAATCACTCTTTTCTGAATCGCAGCTATTTTCAAATCTTTGGAAGTACAGCTTACATGAACATCCAGTGGGGCAAATTGGATATGTGGCTATAGATACTGTATCTGAATACTGAAAATAACATTTAGGTAGGTCCGTATTGAAATTAGAAAATGTCAACTCTATTGTAGGATTATGATCAATGAGTTGTCTATACCTCAACTCCCTGTCATATACGATGTGGTATATCTTATCATATACCTCTAGATTATTACATGGCATCAGCTCAGTTCTGTTTTTAGCATTGACCTGGTCAAAATCATCTTGTTCAAAGTCTGTTATGTTCAAATTGATGGCTTGTAACTCTAAAGTGAAATTTGCTTTGATATAAATCACTAGACTGTTACAGGAGAAATTAGCATAGCAGGATCCAGCAGCATCAGTAAACGCGTAAATAGTGCTATTCAAACATTCACTGTCATTTTGATAAGGCGCGCACATGTAGAAATAGTTGTAGATGGTCAAGTTCGCGTCCGGGTGTACAATAATGCGAATTTCCATGTTGTCTGGTGCCGTCACTATCAAAGTGCAGTTTTGATTTCCCGATGTCTGCATTGTAACCGTGGCATTTCTATCTAGAGCAATGTGTTCGTAGTAATAGCTAGTTGAATAATCGCTTTCACCTGATGTGACCGGGATGATAAAGTGATAAGAATTAAACACCATAATGCAATCCATGATTTCTCCATTGTGAGATGAAACAGCACAGCATCGCATTTAATATACCAGGTCATTTTTGCAACAGGTTTAATTTTCTTAGAATGTCACAAATAAAATTGCAATTCCAACTACAAAGAAGTGCAGAAACAGAGTAAAGCGAGTAACATACAGCAGCTGGTGTTTTGCTTTAAAGTCACACAAAGACTCAGTCAGCAATAGAATATAACTACTTACAAAATAGCAGCAATAAAATTTGCCCAGTTTTGTAAATTAGTGAGACATGTATACATAGTCGACTAGAGCAAGTCAGTAGAATGGCTTTAACTTCCTCATGAGCAGAACTTATATTGCAGATACCAGGGCAGTGGTATTTATGTCACCAGATACCTAATTAGAATAAATAATAATTTCTACCTTATTGAAAGTAATTGTAAACCTGACGGGCAGTGATAATGAAAAGATTGTATGTCCTATCACAGGTATTATTTCATTGAATACAATATAATCTGTGACAAAATGAAATTCTTGCCACAAATTGACACTAGTCTTATGTGGTCGAGTCTCTGGCATGCAATGCCTTTATAGTTCTTGGAAGTAACCGAATACAGGTCCGTACACAGAGGGGTGTGGTCGCACCCCCCAAATTCCACAAAAGGGGCAAAAAGTCCACTTTTTGCTGAATATTTTGATAAAAAGGTCTAAAATTTAGAATTTATCCAAGAAAGCCCACTTTTTGGGTTATAAAATGTTCAAAAAGTAAAAAAATGACGATTTTAGGGAGTTAAGTCCACTTTTACCAAGAAAGGTCCACTTTTTCGAAGTCCCGCACCCCCCCAAAAAAAATAAATCCTGCATACCGCCCTGCCGGAATATCTCCCCCCAAAAAAAAACACAGACGGCAGAACGCTGGGTAAACTACTGCCTGTATTGAACTACATTAAATGTCATGAACTGCACTGGATTATTTGTGTCCTTGTGTGAGGTCATAGTAAATCTTGGTCTACAAATTCGCTGATGTAGTGCACATTAGAATAAGACTGTTGCCAGGTCAACTGGCTCACGCTAACTTTGGTATAAGCCACTGATCACATTGATCACAACACAAAACCTATGGCATATCATAATTCAGAACAGGTGCACGAGCCAAGACTTGAACCAGTAACCAATGGTTTCTAACATGCACTACATCAACTAATTGTACCAGGTTTTTGACCACTTGCATTACATAATCAAGGACAACCCTTAATTTGCACTTGCTTCACAGTGCTAGACTATACAGGTGGTGGCAGCTGTCCCTGTGGGTTCACGTGTTTGACCCCATACAAAGTTTCTATTTTTATTTTTAGAAATTTCAAGCAGTGGTGACACAATTGTTGACAAAACGGATATAAGTAGGCATGCAAGAGATATTATCTCGCAAAACATTAAAGAAACATCCATTGTTGGGAATCTTACCCTATAGGCCTACAAGGTCATGTTTGTATGTTATAGCACCCTCTATATGCCATTTCTCCAACAGAAAGATTTGAAACTAGAAAAAAAAACAAATCCTATTTTGCCCATGAATGAAATTCATAAAATTTGGCTCAACACTAGTTAGTGACTAAATATTTCAAATCATTGTCAAAACTGTGTCACCCCCCGGCAATAATGTTTTGTTTTATTCTGGTTTTGTCATAATAAATGAGACTTTCAATAGCTAGTGGGAGGTCTCTGAGCTTATAGATTGAATATGCACAAGGCCCACCATTTTACGCTCCCATAGCATCTCTACGCTGGGACACAGTGCCACCTATTCGTATCTGCATCGCTATTGGCAGCTATTCTTAGACTGCGCTACGTTATGGGACTCCCTAGCACCCAAACGATGTGTTAAAGGCTCTGCGACTAGCTTGAACAAGGAATGAAAACCGTTTCGCGGTAACGTTTGGATATCGCGACATCAACGAATCAGGTGGTCGCTCGGATGTTAAAATGGGTTCCCTGGACAAAAAAGTACCAATTAGCTCACTAGTTTTTGTAAGCCTGGCGTGCGCGTGTGGCATGACTTGACGAGCAACGATAATTGAGCCAGCTGATAAGGTAATAAATTGCTTGGTATGGATCGATTATTTCACGTTTTTTTTCCGTCTTTTTTTTTTCCAAAATAACTATATTATAAACTAGTCAGCTAACTAGACAAGTTAAGTTTAGGAATTTTTGGTGCGTAAGTCGTTACGATAGGCCAAGTATTTTGCGCAATCTCCGGTGTAATACCGCATGACAAAACTCCCGAATCAACGCTATCTGACACTGTGTGCGTGGAGTTTCCCACAGCTCCGCCGTTTATGATGTGGTTGATAACTCCAGCGCAGGAAGATTTGCCAAGTTTGCCAAATTTCAAACAATGGGGCCGGCTCTAGTGTGCCAAGAACGACACGTAAATGGTGTGAAGTGGACCAGTCCCTGAACTTCCAATATAGCTAAGTTATAGTGCCTTTCAGGCAAAAGGCAAAGGCAATTACAAATTACATGATTTCAATACCATTAACACCAATTTTTGTTTTAATCTCTTTCCAGCAACATGTTTATTTTCAGTCAAATTTCCACAATACTGGTAGGGGTTAGATTTTCCAATCATGGGGAAGGAGTACACAAAAAATTTGCTGTTGTATGCAGATCACTCACAATCCCACTACTTTGTCATTTTAGGTCACACAACCATGTCTCTTTAGGAAAATATAAGGTGGGGTGGAAGTCTGAATGTGGGAAGCAATGAAGAGGGAATGCGTGGAGATATGCGAAGAGTTTAAGAGCGGAAGGTTGATGTGTGTGGTGTAGCCCAGAAGTGAGGTGGAGAGGAGAGGGGGCTAGGATGGGGGGAGTTTTGAGGGAAGAAAGTATAAGTGTGTGGTGGGCAGAAATAAGGATGGATTGGGGGGAGTGGGGCATGTATTGGTAAGCAGGACTGTGTGAGAATGTAGTGGGTAAGAATGAGGAGCGATAGGGTGATGACGGTATAACGGCTTTTGAGGAGGAGGTAGTGAGGCTCATATGCGGCTAGGCTCCGCCGAGCGGTAGAAAGCATGAAAGAGAAGGAGCATTTTTATGATGAGATAGCAGAGGAATGGGATATGCAAAATGTGGGTGAATTAGTTCTCTGTTTTGGTGATTTCAATGGACATGTTGGGACAGGGATCGATGGTTTGGGGGGGGGGGGTTCACGGAGGAACGGGTTTGGGGAGAGAGACCTGGAAGGAAGGATGCTTTTTAGAGTTTTGTGAGAGAAGGAGGTGTATAGCGAATACGTGGTTTAAGAAGGAGGACAAAGGCAAGTGACCTTCAGTTCAGGGGGAAAGAGTCAGGATTGATTTTGTGCTTGTTGGTAAGGAGAGGAGAAAGTTTTCTGACGAATGTTAAGGTGATTCCAGGGAATTACAACACGTTGGTGTTTGCCGATGTGGACAGTGGAAGGTGAAAACAGTTGTGAGGAGGTAGTGCATGTGAGGAGGACAGTATGGAAGCTGAAAAAGAAGAGACAAGAAGAATTTTTGAGATGAGAGTGGGTGAGCTGTGGGGTGCTGTGTCTGATCTGTGTTGGGTGTTTTAAGGAAGGTTTTACAGGTTGTGCGATTAATTGTTGGGAAAAAGAAAGGGAGGAGAGACAGGAAAGTTACGGGGTGGTGTGATGATGATGGTGAAGATGCGATAGGGAGAAAGAAGGGCTATGAGGAGGATGCTTGGAATGGGGGGTAATTATTGAGGGAGAACCCAAACAAGTGTATAAGTTATGAAGGCAATAAAAAAGGGAAGGAGAGATGTGAAGGGGGAAGATTTAAGAGAAGTGTGTATGGAAGTTGAACTCAGTGATAAGATAGAGGAAGAATCTGGAAAGAGCATTATGGAGATAATCATGAATGAGGAGAATGAATGGATCATAAGGTGGAGGCCTGATGTGGTGAAGGCCATTGATGAGTCAGTCGGTAAGAATGGTAATAATTGGAGAAATTACAACAGGAAAGGCTCTGGACCCTCGGAAGTGATGTTTGAGATGATTATTGGCGAGTGGAGGATAGGGATTGATGTGATGATGGAGTTGTGTCAGAAAGTGTTAGATGGAGGAGGAATGCATGTATGGAGTGGGCTGTTGAGTGTGTTAGTTGCCAATTTTTAAGGAAAGGGGATGCAGTGAGCTGTGGTGCATATAGGGTGTGAGTTGTTTGAGCATGCGATGAAAAATTGTGGAGAGGGTACTAGAGAAAATAAGAATTCGTAGGATAGTGAAAGTGGATGAGATGAAATTTGGTTTTATCCAGGAATGGAACGATAGATCAGTGTTTGAGAATTTTTGAGGAGGCTGCCAGAGGAAAATCGAGCAAAAGGGAAGAAGTCGTATATGTGCTTTGTGGACCTGAGAATGCCCTTTGATAAGTCCCGAGGAAATGATGGAGTGGGCGATGAGAAGAGGGTAATACCAGAAGTGGGTGGTAGAGGGGGTTAGAGCGGTATGAGTCTGTATGAAGGAGCAAAAACAAGAGTTAAGTATG
>JAMKCH010044784.1:0-12632 GCA_023653785.1 Ophioderma brevispina | reverse complement strand
CGCCTTATTTTGTACCTCAACTAATTTTTTGATGTTTAATCACTTGTCAGATTTCCCCAATTCTCATTCTTTCCAGGAAGCGGTGCTCCCTACTCCGCACTTTGTGGCAACTCTATATTACAACCTCTGCCTACCGGGAACGGATATACTACAAACATTTACACTTAAAATTTGGGGTCAAATATGCATCGACTATAAATGAAAATGATCCCATTTGGGTTAAACAACACATGTTTTAGGTTAAATAGACCAACGGCAAGAATCATTTGACTGAATGTGATGTGTCATTTAATTTTTATTCGGTGCATATTGACCCCATACCAGCGTGTTCACTCAACAATAAACACACCATGAGAATCAAGTGAAATTTTGAATATCGGTCTAACTTCTATAGTGAACCATAAAGATGAAGGTAAGACAGTGGCGTACCATCGGGGGAAGGCCCGCAGCCCCCAAATTACTTTTATTGTACAGTGTCCATGGAGAAGGCCCAAATTCAACCCCCTCAAAACTGCCTTGGCCGTACCTCTTCTTCCCCCCCCCCTCCATTTGCAAAAGGGCTGGTACGCCCACTGAAGGTAGATCAACAAAACACGCCTTTTAATATTTTTGGGAAATCTGACCATGTTTGTTGGTTCCTTTTTCTCAATGTTATTCCACTTTGTCCAATATTTTTAAACTCGCTGATGGCCTATTTTTTAGAATCCTAATTGATATATTTCAAAGCATATTCCTCATATAGCCTATTAAACTTAACCACCTCATCTGCTGCCATCTGAATGAGTGCGAATGGACTTGAGCTGAATACAAAGCATAAGTTCAATGTTTCTTTCTCCCAGCCAACCCTGATGCTTGTCGGTTATCTGGATGTCCCTTTCAGTTTAGGCCTTTTGAATTTGGTCATCAGCAGTCCTCATCGGTGAAGATAGAGACATTGATGTACATGTCGTCTTCAGTAGGAGCCTGTACCACTTTTCCGGGATACCATGTGTCTTCGTACTCCGTTACAATGTACAAGATTGTACCATGTCAATCACAAGATTCACTGCATCATCCACGGCTGTGTCACCTGCCGTGGGCATCTCGCCATCATCACTATCCACTGCATCCATGGCTCTGTCATCTGCCATGGGCATCTCGCCATCGTCACTATCCACTGCATCCATGGCCTCTGTTCATCGCCATTTTCACCATCCATGGCTGTCACCGTTTCATCTCCACCCCGCTTAGCTTCTATGACCTCTGATTCTTCGTGGTCGCAAGATCTGCAGTATGCCAGTGGATCTATCTGTTTTGTAAAACATTAAAATACATTCTTTAACCCTGATGAACTTAAAGGATGACTCAAAGATTTGAAATGTTTTGTGAAGTAATTAAAATAATCAAACGCGAACTAAAGATAGTACCTTAAAGCTTAATTCAAAAGTTATATTTTTTCATGCAGTCACAATTTGCACAGTGTAAACAGTGCCATAGGATATGTGTATAACAAAATTTTCCAGATCAGGAATTATAACAAAGTTGTGATTTTCTATATGAAGACTTCAATTTGAGCTAGTTTTTGCGTCATACTTATATATTGACAGCAATGTATATATGCAAAAACACATATCTTGAAAATTGAGGGGCTCCTCCATCTGGCCGTTAATTCTAGATTCGCGTCAGTAGAGCAGGGAGCCAGTTTTCCTGAAATGGAAGGGGAATTCCTCCCCCTCTGTAGTCCAAATTTTCACACTTATTATTTTAGCCCGTTTTGGGATACATTTAGATAATTTGAGCACTTTTCCTTCCCACATGAAAAGTATGCCATGTGAATCCCTGATAGAGGTTGGTGGTATACTACCACCAGTCCATTCTTGTACAACTTGAAATTGGTGTGGCCATTTGAATGGCACATCCCTGATCGTTGAGTTAATTGACTCTAAACAAATTAATCTCCATCCATGACTTTTTCATCTCCTTCTCCCCTCTCAACTTGCGGTGGAATTACCTCTGCAGACATAAAGGCGTGTCCCTTCTGAAGACACGAATTGATTCTTGAGGCCCCCTCCCCGCAGATGTCACCTGTGCTACAATCGCGGTAAATATGGTCCAATTCGTCCGGATTTGGGGAGGGTTTCTAACCTGGACCCACTGACACACTTTTTGTCTGACACAATAGGAATTTGGAAACCTAACAGAATAAAACTGTGCTTTTATTCCGTGAATGGGCTCCGGAATTCATAAGTGTGTCAGAAAAAAGCGTGTGTCAGATTAAGTCAGGTAACGGACAACTTCCTTATTTTGGGTTGCAGTTGTCCATATAAAAAGTACTTGCGGTCTCTGTGTTGGGGTGAGTTAATAAATTTGACGCATGAGCTGGCGACATCTAAACATTCTCATGATTACGCTCAGTCCACACCAAACACAATCACTGGGTGTCAGTTGACTTGGTTCCTCTTAATGGCGCAAAAGTCATGAAATTGGACTAAGCGTCAAGTAAATATGCAACTCTTCACGCCAGCATAAGAGGAAGTATTTTATTGACCTTTTTCATGCCAGCGCAGTGGCTTGATTCTGTAGCCGTACCTTTCATATAATGTTCTACCAGCTACTGGTGACCACGGCCTCACTCAGAAAACTTTTGCATATGTCATCTTCGCTTAGGTGCGTTTTACAGGGCCTCTTCTTCACTGCCATTGCTTTTGAGTATCTACTCTAGACAGATCCTGCTTCTTCATGTTCCCAGTTAGCAAAACCAATGTTAATTTCTCTGAACATTTAGTACATTCCCTTTCACAAAGGCCAGCATTTGGCTGGTGTTAAAATCCTTGTACATAGCTGTTGCAGACAACTCGGATGGAGATAGCAGCATGATGTAGCTCATATGTGGTCTTTAATCTTTATCTTCTCCTCATCTAACTTGTGGATTAACCGGATATAATCCGATTGTATTTTGCCACAACACAAAACTTTCTAATATAGGTTACTCTTGAACTGGATTCCAATCGATTTATCCACTCTTCCAAAGGGCAAATGATTCTCATACGTGCAATTTAGAGGAGGAGTCAGAATTCATTGGGGGCCTTATTGTAAAGGAGTTTGTTTACCCCTCCCACTACAGAAAAGGTTTTTAACACCTTGGTATTTAGTATGAACCCTCTCAACCTCTACATCATGCTAGGTAGGTAAGTACTCCTCAAATTGTGGGTAAATCAAACTTTTTCAATAGGGGCCAATATTAGTTTACACACAGGGGTCAAACTTTTAAAATGCCCCATCATGTTTAAATGTATGCATAATGTCCATCTAATCATAAGGATTCCAAAAATGTATAGTTTGTACCACCTACGATGACCATTGGTTTGGAGTTAGGGTACAATGGGAAAAAAGGTCAATCCTTGAGTTGTACAGGGGTCCAACATTAAAAGTTAATCTGATTATATTTTAAAACTTTGCAGTTATTGCCTGAGGTAAGAGGCACTCCTAAAAGGTATAGTTTGTATTATGTTTAAATCTTACTACGGAGAAAGGGTCAAGAGGTCAACACCAATTGGGTCTGTTGACCTATGACCTATTTTTGTCGACACAATAACCACTGGTACTATGCATGGCAGATGGTACAACTATTTTCCCGATTTTGCTCTTCCTAGATGAACAACTTTCTTTTTGTGTCTTCTAATCATTTTCAACAAAAAGTGAGCAACTCCGATTTTTTGACCCCTGTACAAATAGAATTGACCCTTTTTTTACCATTTTTAGTTAATGTAAGCCATTTTTACCCTATAACTCCAAAACCCTTGATCAAGATGGGGTACACACTATACATTTTTGAATCCTTATGACTATTTTTTATTTATTATTTAAAAATGTTTTTATTTCAGGAAATCCTTCAATACAAATGTATTGGGGTCTCCCCAGTAAGACCTGATACATAATTACAGTATACAAGTATAGACAGAAAAATAAGTTATGGTACATAATCTTACATAACAAATCTACATGTATATGTGCATGTAAGATTATGTACATATATTAACCTAAAAATAAAACACTGTAGCACTTTGAAGATCGTGATTGTGCATGTACACTACACACACACACACACGCATACAAACACATACATACACATACAATGTACAACATGCACACATAACACAAGCATGCATGTACACCTACACACCTCCCACATATGCTTACCAATCACAGACACAAATTATATTAAAACACATAAAATATGTAAACCGGATATCATGTGGTTATGGCCTTTTTTTAAAAGTAAACAAACTCCTGATCTTAATTGACTTCGTGTGCTTTTGGAGATTATTCCAGAGTCAGCTGCTCGATGGAAGTTTCTTTTACCAAGCTTTGTATTCCATGATGGAATGAGCAAATGTTCTGAGCCTGACTACGAGTGACTTTAGAATGTGTTGCACCTGGTAAACGTAAAACAAGAGGAGATATAATCAGGAGCAAAATGTTCAAGGCAGTTAAAAAGTTATAAAATTTACGATCTGATACATTCCAATTTTCCTCAGCTTAGTCCAACCAAGGTCGTCATCATTTTGTCCAACGAAGTTCGAATGTCCTGCAGACAAACGGACACGGGCAAGTCTGTTTTGCAACATTTGGAGATTTATGGTGCCCAGTATTGAAATGGACCAAACAGAACGCAGTAGAAGTAGTCAAAATGAGGACAGACCAAGGCTTTGGCAAGCATCTGACTGTAGTATGAGGAAGATAAAGCTTAATTCGCATGAGTACACCAATTCTCTTTGGAACATTTGGAACAAACATAATTGGCATGATTGATCCACCAATACATACGGATCAAAAATAACACCCAAATACTGTATTGAAGTGACTCTTTCAATAGAAACATTTTCATAAATTACGGAAATATTTTTTATAATTATTAGTGTCGTTGTTTCAAACAACATGAATTTAGTTTGTTTATGTTTTCAAGGTAAGTTATTGCTGGAACCAAGAGCAATTTAGTCAGTTAGTGTTAAGACTCATTTGCAGTGTGATGGGTCAGATGAGCTGACCTAAAAAGGGGGTATTAGGTCCTTGAATACATAACACATTTGCATGAAACTTAGATTCAGGTAAAGAATTCACAATAAAATTATAAATAAAAGAGACCAAGAATTGATCCTTGGGGTTATCCATATCATATTCTTAAAACGTTGGAAAGTACAGAATTAATATTAAAAGCTTGTGATCTATCTTTTAGATAAGAATTAAAACCAATTTAATGCATTACCAGTGTACCATACTTCTTTAATTACTAAGAAGTAGATTATGATTTACAGGTATCAAAAAGCCTTCTTTAGATCTAAGACCAGAGAGATCCTTGTTATTTTCCGATCATTTATGTTTTTAAGCGATATGATCAGTACATTTAAAAGAGTAGTATTAGTACTGTGGTTACTTCTAAAACCTGACTTGCCACGGATTTAAAATGTTATTATGAGTAAGATAATGGTAAAAAGCTGATCATGTACAGCCCGCTCAAGGAATTTTGATTAAAATAGGAGAACAGAAATGGGCTATAGTTGTTAACTCAAGATTTGTCACCCTCCTTGAAGATAGGTGTAACCTTAGCTTTTTCCAATCAGAGGAAAAAACGAATTGATCAAAGAAAGGTTCAAATATAGCAAAGTGGGTACCAAATAGAGTTGTGCTGACAACTTGAGGAGGTTAATACAAACATTATCAAACCTGTAGCTTTATATTAGAGAAGTTACAGAGCTTTGATCAAATACAAACACAGGAGTTATCAATATCAAAAATTGAGTGATAGTGTAAATCTCAGGGTTAGAAGTAAAAATTACCACAAACTATTATTATTAATATTATAGTAGATTATTAAATTTATTGCCCAAAGCTGTAACTAGCATGAAGTGGAAATACCATTAAATGGATCTGCAATCGCCTGATTAATCACAAGTAAAAACCTGGAATGTGTGTTAATAATTTAGTTAGGTGATGTATTCTTTGGAATATTAGTTTCAGATAGATTGTACTCCAAAGTTTAATTAGAATCTTAATATTTCATTAATAGCATTATTACAGTAGTTCTTTTCAATGATTGTTACGGTTTATCTTACTGGTTTTAGACGGCCTAGCCATTCCCAGTCATGTGGATCATTTGTTTATGAGCCTTGCAGAAGGAGTGGTCCCTTTGTCTTTTGAAAGTTTCATATATTTGCTGTAATCCACTAGGAAGTGAGCCCTGGACTCTCTTATCTTTACCGGACAAGTTTTTCAAAGCCCTTGTCAAAACAAGTCCCTAAAAGTGCAGTAGGCATTGTCACAATCACTGCAATGTTCAAAACAGTGCTTCAATTAATTTTCTTAATTGTATCAACAAAATCATTATCATTAAAGTTTTTAAAGCATCTGATTTC
Source organism: Ophioderma brevispina (assembly GCA_023653785.1). NCBI lineage: Eukaryota > Metazoa > Echinodermata > Ophiuroidea > Amphilepidida > Ophiodermatidae > Ophioderma > Ophioderma brevispina. The sequence continues at coordinate 6,240 of JAMKCH010044784.1, read as the reverse complement.
ACTATCTTAGGTGGTTCTTTAGTTTCTAGTCTTACGACGTTAAATAAATGAGTGAGTGGTCAGATATCCCTACACTGTGACAACACAGAAGATGAAAAATTTTATTCTGGTTTGGAAAACAAAAGCAAGATCAAGAATTGTTTGGTAGTTTCAGTTATTATAGTGTAGTCATGAATTAGTGCTTCATACTATGAGAAAGCAAGAGGTGTTCATTTTTTTAGCGTTAGGTTTCTTAAAATTAAATCTAAGTTAAAATCCCCAACCAGATAAACATCATCATAGTAGGTGGTGGAGTTTTGGAAAATTGAGTCTAACTCGTGTCAATGTAATCAGAAGCAAGAGTCAGGTGGTCATAAAACAGTGACCAAGAAGGATAGGCTTTGTGTGTGCAACTTAAGCTGACGCCAAATGTGCTTCAATGCCATTGTTAGCAAACAGAATTCTCATGAATACCATACCACACCTTCTTTTATATAGCACAAACACCACCATGCTCCAGGTGCACTCTAGCAGTTCTACATAAAGTGTACCATCATAGAAAGCCTCACTGTCTTTCTCATCATTTTAAACCAAGTCTCAGTAACATAAAAAATCAATACTATTTTTGATGTAATGTAATAAAACTCGACATGATTCTACCTTGTTACGGAGACTACGAATATTGATATGTGCAATTTATGTAAACCAATAGTTTGTCTCAAAATTGATATATTAAAAAAAATTTTCCTTGAAAAGGAAGTTCATAATAGCTATAGAGGAGAAAACTTTTATCAAAAACCAAGTGTACTTGCTTGGCCATGAGGAATTAATACAGTAAAAATGAAATTCAACGTGTACAGTTGTCACACGATTTTGTAGAGTTGCAATTAATAATTTAAGGAAGAAATTTGCCCACAAGTACTATGTGGTATTGTTCTTTAGAAAAGTTCTTAGATTTAACATCATCATTATACACACAATTCTTACCTATTCCTGCAAATACCTGTATCCGGACTGTAAATGTCATTCGAACAAATGAATTTCAAATGGGGATTGTCAACATGGCTTGAAATTCAGAGTGAAATCCATTTACTGTTCCGATTTGCTTGGTTTCTGCAAAAATCCTGAAGTTTGCGAGGAATAGCTGGAGGATGAATTCCTTGCAAGCATCAGAACAGTTCATTTCTGCTTGGTTAAGATGGAATAGTACCATCATGCACGTTGCATCAAGTCCTATGTTTCATTCCAGATTATATGCCAATTTTGCTGGATGCAAAATCCCAACCCGGGGAGAATTATATTTGTATCCAGGCTGGAAGTCCAGTGTTCTGTTGAGGTAGCTCAGGGAGGATAGACATATCAAAATTGGGACTTGTAGAAGAAAATTGCAGTCGTAAGGGTTCTAACAGTGATATACACTCAGTTGTGAGGCTCGAATGAATGTTATTAGTTCCACGTGAATATTATGCCAGTAGGATGTTCCTCCTCAACAAATACTGGTGCAAGTTGTTGCCAAAGTTCCAAGTATCTACCTCGGACTACAGCGGTGTGAAATAACCTGTAATGTCTAGAATTCGGCGACCTATGATATTCTTAGGAATTGAGTCTCCAATAACGAGATTGTCCTACTGAGGTTTGTTGACACTTGGTGAACGATGAGGTTTGGGGGAAAAGATGTAAGGTGTGACCAGGGTTCTTGAAGTTTGGAATTTCTGGTTTCCAGGTGGGGTAGACCTGTTGGCACTGTGTAGCTATGGAGGACACTTTTAGTTTCCATGGCAAAGGGATAGGTGGGAAATCATCTGATGGTGTATCCTTCTACCTCAAGCACACTGTAAGTATTGCTGGTTGGGATGTTGGCTACGTGTATTGGATTCAGGTTATAGGACTGTGATGGGACAGTGTCAGTTGAAGTACAGGAACTGGTGCACAGGTGACGGTGCTGGTTTCAGGTTGAACTAGACTATAATCAGTCTGTAATAGGCATCACAGGTCATACACACATGGGTTTTGTTGTTAGTGTAGAGGGGCATGTTCAAAACACAGGGATGTGGGTCTGAGTGGGCAATTGAGAGCAGTGGAAACTGTGGATTTTGGCAGGTAGTCTGGAGTAGATGTAATATAAAAGAAAGACTGTGAATCATTCTAATGAAAAAGTCAAAAGTCTCAGACTGTTGATCTATTGCGGTAAGGGTGGGTTTTGCAGCTTATCACCAATATCCTCCAGTGCAGTTTCAACCCACAAGGAGTTGGCACACGCCGTTGCACATAACAGTTTGTGTGGTTGAATAACATGTAATTAGACACTTGTATCTAAGTTCAGTCCAGCTTTGTGATCATAGCTCTATAAATGCACCATGTGGTTTATCCTTATAGTTCAGGTTTACCATAGAGAGAGGTAAGTTCACTGGTGAATTCATCATATATATTGGGTTGATGTGAACGGTCTGGTAAGTACTCATAGACTTGGGGTGATTTCGTCCACAGCGGAATTGGTATGATCTTCACTTTGGCCTGCAACCTTGCACGGGAAGGTTATCACTCAATCATGGTTGAAAGAGTTCAAGCTCCGCTTGGGGTTCGTTAGTCAATGCGAGGTGGCTGTAGACTCCCATTGAGAAGGAAGTTCACAGCTTCCCATGGTTCAGTGATGATGCACCATAAACGGAAACAGATGCAGTTAAGAAAATCAATAAAGTACAGTATGTGTATCCCTTTACAAACACAAAAACGTCACTGAAGACATTAACCTCAGCATCATAAATTCATAATTTTTGCAAGACTTATATCCAAGGCAGCAGAGGTATATCGTAGGTTCCTGATGGACTAGATGAAATTCCAGTATAAGTTTCAAGTAGAAGAGAGATGTTTTTAAACAGGGTTATGTATGTGATTAAAGAAAGGAGGCATGTTCAAAATGTGTGCACACTTCAAGCAGTGGTGCCAGACTTGCGGACAATATGGCAAATTTCAACTATGATTGGAGAGCATTTTAAAAGTTTGAACCCTGGTAAATTAAAATTGGCCACCCTATTGAAAAAGTGACACCCACAATTTGAGAGTACTATACCTAGAGTGATAAGAGGGTCATAATAACTACCCAAACGGTGTCAAACCTTTTCTGAGTGAGGGGTAAACGATGATGTTGACCTGGGTCCTTAGCTCCTCCCTAGTGAATTAATTTGAAAGCCATTTACTTGTTAGCCACTTTCCACGATAATATAAGATTTGCTTATATTTATCCCCACACCAGAGACTCCTTCTTGGAGATGTATGATAATATTTTCAAGAGTTCTTTCTCAGAGGAATTTTCTGTTCGAGGGGGGGTAAGGAATGTGCTCGTTCTGTGCAGCAACTTTTTGAATGAGATACTCATATGTAGCTGTTGACCAGTAAGAATTGGTTTGGATTTTACCCTCCCAGGAAGCAGCAGCCCCTTTATCTCAAGGTGATTAAAAGGACTCTCTTTCATTATGCATATCTAGAGCATTAACCATCTGTGAGTGAATCTCGATGTTAGCGTAATCGGGTCACAGGGGTAGGTGCTTTTTAAAAAAGGGTCAAAATTCAAAATGTCTATTTAAAACAATGAAAATAAAGATAATAAAAATAAAATAACAAGTTCTAAAACCTCCTTTGGTGCCAAAAATAACGTTAAACCTGCATGTTGTTCTGACCCATTCATATTATAAGGTGTTTGGGAATCAACAGTTGCAGATTAATATCAAACCCACCAGCCAGGGCCTGTTTTGTTTTTTGTTTGTTGTTCAGGATATTACACGAATACCCATTCATATGTTTCTTCAATATTTGCCATTTTCAGCAACGCATGAATGGGCCAACATATTCTCATGGTATCAGCCACACAAACAAAGAGTTATGAGCTTGGTACGGGAACCTCAAGGAGACCATTTTTACACAGCAGGATGCTACTAGAGAGGAAACTTCATCTGGGCCAATGGTGGCCTTCCTTTGGCACAGCCCGGGTGGTTCGAAACCCCTTGCACAGATTTTTTTTTCAACATGTTGCAACATTTTAGCATGTGATTCTAGATGGTCGTAAGGAAAACCGCAAAATGGATAATTCCCATTCTTGGTACTTGCCCTTCAAAAACAGAGCTCACTCTGTGAGAAGTCTTTTTCAATGAGATCCTTTGTGAAAGCTTATTTTCCCCCTCACATTATTGTTCCGATTTCTTCACCTTTGTCCACTCAAACCAGGTTTCAGTTGGTTACTGCCAGGTGTTTACAATTCTGACCACCTCATAAGTCTTGGCTTTATTTGAAAAGTGCCAGTCCAATTCATTTTACTGTGGCATGTTTATTGTGAATTGCTTAATATGTGTGTTAGTAAATCTAATTTAAGCAATTTCCAGGAAGTTCTACCATGAAGATATCTTCTTTGTCTTCATCAATTTGTTCATGGATTCTGATGTATTGTGTTAGCTTTTTGGGGGGTTAACCATTTGGATCATCAGAGCTCTTCAGGGAGGCTCCTTTCTTTTGGTCAACCATGGTCAAATTGTTGATTGTTGTCAAAATTATTCTATTAGTACTCGTATGTCATGAAATTTGACCTAGAATGGCTACCTCCTCAAGGATTTCATTTTCCTTCTGTGTTTCCTTCCTTACTTCTCTCATCATACTCTTAACCCCCTGAGGTCTACCACCTTTCTTACCCTACCTCTAATTGGCTCTAACTTAAACTTTTCTTTTCTTACAAGGTCTCTGATTGGCTAAAATACACATATAACAATTTATACCAATGAAATCGGCCCGGTAGACCATCAGGGTGTTAAGTTATTTCTGTCTGCTTGCATCTAAAACCTTTCTCTCCCTTGCTAACCGAACAACCTGTCTAAGAAAATGTTGTTGCCTGCTGTGCCTTTCTAAATACCCTGTCATCAACCTCTTGTGCGTTTTGGCATGAAATGACGAAAACATCTGATTACTGCCCCTTTGAAATTGCTTTGAATGCAGACAACAAAGCTTCCTTCCCATCAGTCAACTCCCCTTTGTTGCTACATACACCCCCTTTCCACCTGCCTGTGCCACTGAAGGAAACAATACTGAGTAAGTGTGTAATTCTTCTCTGGTGAATCATACAAGGCCCTAAAATGTTGGAAGTTCCTTTGCCCTAATTTGGATAATAAGTATCACATGTTTGGGTAAGCAGTTGCAATTACCTCAAAGGTTTTCCTAAGTTATATAGCATCAACACTAAAAGGCCTGTGTAATAACTCGGATGTTGTAAAATGTGACAAGTCATTGGCATGACTTCAGTCCCTAGAAACCCATATATCTGATGGATAGTCACAATGCTTCAGGACAATTTCTTTTTTACTGTCCTAGCATGTAACAAGAGATCATTCACTGGATCAACTCAACTATCTTGACACTATGTTTCATACTAATTACCTGTTGTCGACCCTGTGGAAACAGGGGTGGATTCTTTGAAGGATTTTTCCTCACTTTCATGTTGGTATTGGTGAAGGAACGTGTCTGCCAAATTTTAATTTTTCCCAAAAAGGCGTTTTTTTTTGAGATATGTTACCTATGTTGCTTTTCAAATTCTCCTAGACTTTTACAGGGCTTGATTTGGCCGTATATAAATGACAAAATGGGCAATTTTGTGAAAACTACACCATTTTTTCAATCGTTCTCATTAAATTGATGAGTTTTAAGATTGGTGTTTGTTTACTGGTCTTAAAGAAATATCAAACATCCATACAATTTTTTTAATTTTTTGTGTGTCCTCAAAAAACAAGAACAAGGTGGTATGCAACAACACTTTTTTGTTTTAAGTATTTCTAGAAAGTCCACTTTTAAATTTCCTAGAGAAACAAACTCCCTTGGTGAAAAATAAGGTGTCATATGAACGGAAATCAAATTTAGAACATCTCACGTTAGAATTTGGTGATTGAGTGTTTCTATTTGAATCATGTTTTAATTTTCACTAAATTATTTTTCCCTAAAATATTTTTCTAAAGAATTAAACACTTGATCCAAAAGCCAACGGTGAGATTTGAGTATTTTGTTTCTACACACATCCTGGAGTTTCAGCTTAAAAGCAACCTTCCATTGAGGCTGGGAAAAATTATTGTAAAAATTAGGGAATTTTTAAAAAATAATCAAAACACTAACACATCATAAAGATCTTGAAAACCTGCAAAAATATGTGGCGAAACGTTCAAATCCTTATCTAGTCAAGTTTGTGACTAAATTGATTTAGGGTTTTAATTTTATGTAATTTTTTTCTTC
>JAMKCH010044783.1:0-26960 GCA_023653785.1 Ophioderma brevispina | reverse complement strand
ATGAAAACAAACTGACTTACATTTGGTAGGCAGCATTTGACTAACACATAAATAACATAACATATACACTGTACAGATGCGGTACTAAATTTGTAATGGAAAATAAAATCGCAGGTAACTGAGCCATGGGGGGGGGGCACTTGTATTCAAAGGTGGATATGATGCATGAACAAGAAAATGTGTAAAAAGGGTTCCTTTTTCCAACAAGTGATGTACGCGCATACATTGATTAGTGTGTCAAAAACAGTAAATATGGAAAAAAGGGTATGTTTTTCTTAACCCTGAAAATGTGATGTACATGTTTAGGGTATGTAATACTCAAATTAAGTACAGATCAAAATCATCAAAAAATACTGTAAAAAGCAAAGCAAGATAACAAACGGTATATTAACGACAAAATGCATCATTGCTCACTTGTTTAGAGTAGCAAAAACTGACAAAAAACTTGTTTAGGGTAGCAAAAAGAGACAAAATACTTGTTTAAGGTATGTGCAAAATATAGGGGGGGCACACACCGAGGGCGCCCCCCCCCCAAATCTGCCCCTGGCTGTACTGATGTTAACTCCAAATTTGTAATCAAATGTTTTTGGTAATATGCTTCCTTGTGGGAGAGAAAAAAATCATACGGAAAATCATACCATAATTGGGTCATGCACCTTTATGTAGTTACTTATAACAGAGTATTTGTATTTGTTTGCCAAAACTCAGGATGTATACTGAAATTAGACTTTGTACAAGTCTTTCAGCTTGAATGCAATGCACCAAAATGCATGATTTGACCTCTTTTGCAGATATTGGTTGGATATTGAATTTTGACAGGTAAATATCCAATCAGGTCCAAATAAAGAAGGATTAAACTGTTTCATTTGGCAGAGGGAGCATCTGGATAATAGCAGAATGGAAATCGAGTTCTGCGTCGACAACCTTCACCTTGGCTTCTATTTGAATATCACTGCAAGTGTGGCAGTTTAACAAAGTCTGTGCAAATAGAGACACTGTTTGGAATTACTGAGATAAACCCAAATCAATCCACATGGATATTTGATAAGTACATGTGCAAAGGGAATGGTAACAACATGATCATAAGGGTATTACTGGGAACGTCCCTGCCAACCTGGCCAAAATTTGGCCCACTCCCTCACCTTTGATATTTGTCCCCATTTTTTGCCAGAGCTTGTCTCCCTCCACCCCCATTGAGTCCCCGATGAATTTCAAGACATACGCAAAAGACATTCCCAAAGTCCCCAAAATAAGTTAAATATTCAATTTCAAATGAAGAGCTCTAGTCATATTTGTTAAGCACTGAAGACAAGAGCATAGCAAGTACATGTAGGTGGGGGTGCATTGGACAATTCTTTAAAGGAAAATCAGGACAGAAAATTCATACTAATGAGCCATTTTCACCCTTTTGCCCTGCAATTGGGGTACTATTGCCAACGATTGAGACGGTTTTGCACCGACCTGGATCTTGCCCCTATGTAAGTGGCTATGCACCTGATTATACATGTAGAGAGGTCAATTAAATGGGTGTTTTCATAGTAAATGTGCCAAAAATGTAACATTGTGTCAAAAATTCAAGCTGATTAAACAACATATTTTGTCAAGTTTCTTGAGTACCTTTTTGTTCAATGTTAATCTCTTTTGGACTTGACAGACTATGCAATGGCTAAATTAGTTCATGGCTTTTGTACTGAAGTATTCACCACTCTCACTCCACCCAGCCAATAGCATCATTGTTCATCTACCCAAGACCAACTATCGAGGAATATCTCTTCTGTCAATTACAGCCAAGGTTTACAACAAGATCCTTCTAAACAGAATCAGAAATCATGTGGACCCCATCTTAAGAAGCAACCAGGCTGGATTTCATTCTGCAAGAAGTTGTGCCCATATCCTCAGAAGAATTATGGAAGGTTTCCAAGACTACCAGCTTCCTCTTACGTTTACCTTTATAGACTTTAAGAAGGCCTTTGATTCCATCAATAGAAAGGTTATGTTTGCTGTGATGCGGCATTATGGAATACCGGAAGCAGTAGTGAATGCCATAAGTGCGCTATACAACAACTCTAAGTGCAGTAATGGTAGACAGAAACATTTCGGATCCTTTTGAAGTCACCACCGGAGTTCTTCAGGGTGATGTTTTAGCTCCATTCCTTTTCATCATATTAGTAGACTTTCTACTGAAGAAGGCCACATCAGATTGTGACTCTGGAATTGTAACACACCCTCGCTGCTCCAGACGAAACCCAGCCAAAGTATTGAATGACTTGGATTTTGCTGATGATATTGCCCTGCTGGAATCCACTCTTCCGAGGACACAGACCCAGCTGACCAATACTGCAGCGGCAGCAGAAAATCTTGACCTCATAATAAGCGTATCCAAGACAGAGTATATGACTGCAAATTGTCATCCTCATCCAGCACTTCAAGTCTATGGTGAATCCATCAACCATGTGACAGATTTCAAATATCTTGGCTCCAAAATGGCATCTGCTGCAAGCGACCTAAAAAGACGCCAAGCAGTAACATTTTTCCATCCAAGTATAAAATCATTGAGTGGTATTGATTATTAACATTTTGAGGTAATCTAATCTCCAATAAATATAGTGATTGTGAATAACTTTTAAAACGAGTAATCATTGAAATTACTCAATAAAACCCAATGCAACCCTTTAGACTTATTTTCTTTCTTTGAGTAGATACACGGAACTTTTTTTTTGAGTGTGTGGGAAAGGTGGTAGACATCCAATGGTTTAAAACCATTCATAGTTGAGAGCGTATTGGAAAATATCTCAACATCCCATTCCATTGTCTCATTGTTTTCTGATTCATACCCCCATACAAATCACCAAGCCCACACACCACACTGCATTAGCATTTGATTTAAAGGTGCACACAAAAGATATCACATATCAGGTGTGAGACAACGAGAAAGGGGAGATAGTAACATTTAGTCCAAAATTGTGAAAACTAGGGACAAGGACAGAGGAGAACCAAGGCGAGACCAGACAAGTTGAGAGGTATATAGAGAATAAAACTAGGCAAAATAACAATAACATGAAAGATAAAATACTTACGCTGTTCATGCACAGAACTCTCATCAGTATAATGATATCCATCAACATACTTTTCAAGTATTATCACATATTGTTTTGAATTTGCACTTGTGTACCCTAACCATGGGGTCAAATGTTCACTGGTCACACATGATAGTGCTTCAAAGCTGTATAATCACGCACCTGTAGAATGTGTTGCCAATTCCCTCCATGAAAAAGTTGTAGTTAGCTAGTTTATAAACTACACCTGCACGATACACTAGGTAAAAAATTTTGTCCAGACTCTTAATTACTTACAAAGATGATAAAGAAATCTTGTCAGTGTTACCAAATTGAAAGTATATAATTAAATATAAAAACAAAAATCTATGCTTCTTCCAGATTTGATTTAGAGGCCTTATAAAAAATACTTAATCATTATAAAACATCACATTCACTGAAACCACATATTTTTCTTTTTTGGCCCAACCGCCACATGGTCGAGAACGTGCCAGTTCTTATTAGTGAAAGGAATATGACTAACAAAAATATAGTTCGTCACCATTGCAACATGCAACACTCAGTAGATGACCTGAAAACAACTGACTTACATTTGGTAGGCACAGCATTTGACTACCATAAATAACATAAACATATACACTGTCAATGCGGTTACTAAATTTGTAAATGGAAAATAATCGGCAGGTACTGCGAGCCAGGGGGGGGGGGCATTTATTCAAAGGTGGATATGAATGCATGAACACGAAAATTGGTAAAAAAGGGTTTCCTTTTTTCCAACAATTGGAATGTACGGCGCATACATTGATTAAGTGTGTCAAAACGTAAAATATGGAAAAAGGGAATGTGTTTCTTAACCTGAAATGTGATGTAAGTGTTTAGGGTATGTAATCTCTTGAAAACCAACATGGTGCAAAAAAAAAAACAGCTGACAAGTATAAACAATGCAAACCATCACATCTTCACGAAAGCAAGAAGATAATTTTGAATGAACTGTTATGTTTTACAAAAAATTGTATACCTCCCGAAATAATTAACCACGGGAGAAATATCAACATATATTCTAAATCTCAAAATCTCAGTGCAACCAGCTTATAAATGTTTGAAAATTAAATATGTGATGGCCTTTTAACATATAAGAATGTAAAACTGCGTGTTTTAGTATGAAAAAGAACGAAACTCCTGGTTCTCTGATGTTTGCCAATAGAATGTATCAGATGTTGGAGATATAGTGGTTTGTTGTTTAGATTCGTTAAATATAGTTATACTTGTGGTCACATGTCCTGGCCACGTCAAGAAAAAGCATCATACCTTTTGAATTCAAAAGTTGATCAGACTAAATTTACAAAATTGGAGACCAATAGGCTTCTAAATTACTGATTATAAGATTATGGCATCTATAACTAATCAAAAAGTTACAAAAAGTTATTAGTTCGATTATTAATAGTGACCAAACAGGGTGCATTAAAGGGAGGTTTATTGGTTAGAACATTCATATGATCCAATTATTACTCTTGCAAACAGAAGTGTTAACAGAAGCCTGTGTATACTTTTGCTTCGATTTCAAAGGCGTCTCTCACACGCTCTAATTTAAGTTCCTTCATGAATGTCTGTGCGAATATGGTTTTGGGGAACCTTGATAAAAGGTTTGAAATTATGTATAGCACTGTATGTAGTTCAAGTTTTGGTAACTGGAGGGTGTCTGAACGTTTTTCTGTTGAATAGGCATAAGACAAGGCTGCCCGCTATCCGCATTATTATTCATTTTAGCAGTTGAGATTCTCAGTATTAACATCCGTCAAAATTTCTTGTATTGAAGGTATTAATGTTAAAATAGACAATTCCCTGAAAAAATATCAAATTTGTCAACTAGCCGATGACACCCACATCTTCAAAAATATTAAGTCGGCAAAAAAGGCAATCCAAATTATCGAAGACTTTGGCAAGGTGGCTGGCACTAGATTAAATAAGACAAAGACAGAATTTCTTTGGTTGGTAAAAAATCCTCCCACCTGAAGATTTTTATTGATCATCTTCCTTGGTCCTATGGTCCAATTAAGACATTGGGTATTTTACCTTTGCCAAAAATACGACAATAGCTAATAAAACGAACGGGATGATAAAATCGAAAAAATGAAAAGGATCTTGGACAATTGAAAAAGGAAGATCACCTTGTTGGTAAGGTTAACTGTTCTGAAATCCCTTGCTTTGTCACAACTTTATGTATACTGCTTCTGTTTTATATACACCAAAAGCAGTAATTAAACCAATAAAAAATATTATTCGCATTTCTTCTGGGATAACAAAAAGCCATAAATTCAAGATGTTTACTACTTGGCAAACAACTATAATGAAGGTGGTTTAAAGATTTATGGACATTTGAAATGCGGAATCAGGTTTCTCCTAATTAAGGTGGATAAGTATATTTTTTCTGATGATTCTGAATAGTAGCTGGAAACATCTTAATGTAAATTGCAGTTTTAATAAGATGGGGTCTTCCACTATAGTTTTACACTATAATCTTCAAATAGCCATTTTAAACATTTAGAAAAAATGTCACCTTACTATTATGACATATATGGATGTTTGGTAAACTACAAGTTGTACGGCACAAACTGTCCAAGCTTACCAAATGAAATATAATCAAGTAGTTATGGGTTTGCAATCGTTGGATATGTTTCATAATAAACCAATATTCTGTAAAGATTGGATGATTCTAATAGACTGTTTCAAGAATATTTTTTTTCACCATGATGTTTTGGGCTCTTGCCAATATACTTAAAACTTGAACGTAAACACGCTCGTGCAAACTGCCTGTTTGATTTGCAAGGTAAAGAATGGTGGTTTAATAGGTTATGGAATGCAGATCGATCAAAAATCGATTTGGACGAATTTGATCGTAAAAAAATCAATTTGTCGGGGCCCCCACCCAATATATCACATAAGCGAATTCCACTAAAATATGGAAAACTAACATTTTTATGATTGGTTGGTTGCAAAGAATAAACTTATTCGCTTCTAGGGCAACCTTTACTGGCAAAACAGAATGGGGTATTTTTTGAAAACGGGTGGAAACTGGAAAAATTTAATGGAATTTTAAGGAAGCTGAAATGTGTTAATGATGTGAGACTTATTAATGGTAACTTTAAAACTCTATACAATATTGTTCCTGTTAAAGCAGAACCTTTATAAATGGAATCTGATTTATAATAGTAGCTGTCCTGATTGCAATGTTGAGGAAGCTGTGCCTCATGCTTTTATACCTGTCAAAAAATAAAAAATCATTGGAATGGTTACAAAAAATCTACAAATATAAAACGAAAATTTTAGCTAGAGATCTAAGTTACCCTCCATATTGTGTTAGGGTAAACTTGAATCACACAACATGTCGTTTAACTGAATTATCTCCTTAATTATGATTATTTTGTCATCTACAAATGCATAATTACTCGCAATTTTGAAAATAAGACATATGGATGTATCAACAAACCTTAAATGTTCTCAGTTCCCAGAGATTAACAACAAGCAACCATTGAATTGAATGAAGAAAACTAAATCCCTAGTATTTATCATTTGTTGATTTAGAAAAATATAAAAAAAATAAAAACTTTTAAAATATCACTTTATTTTGTTCATTTATGTATATTTTAATTTGATTAGAAATTGTTTGAATGTGTCCATGCACTTTGCTACTGTTTTTATATCTTGTACTTTTGTGAATTTAATTTGAACTTTTGGCAATGTTTTGGCACTTTTGATATCATTGTTAATAAATTACCTCCTGAAGGGCCGAAAAAAAAAAAAAAAAAAACCTGAAAATGTGTGACATGTTTAGGGCTAGGTAATAATCAAATTAAGTGACAGCTCAAAATCATCAAAAAATACTGTAAAAAGCAGCAAGATAACAAACGGTATATTAACGACAAAATGCATCATTGCTCACTTGTTTAGAGTAGCAAAAAAACTGACAAAAAACTTGTTAGGTAGCAAACAAAACAGAAAAATACTTGTTTAAGGTATGTGCAAAATATAGGGGGGGCACACACCGGAGGGCGCCCCCCCCACCAAATCGGCCCCGGCTGTTACTGATTGAACTCCAAATTTGTAATCAAAATGTTTTTGGTAAATGCTTCCTTGTGGGAGAGAAAAAAATCATACGGAAAATCATACCATAATTGGGTCATGCACCTTTATGTAGTTACTTATAACAGAGTATTTGTATTTGTGCAAAACTCAGGATGTATAAATGAAATTAGACTTGTACAAGTCTTTCAGCTTGAATGCAAATGCACAAAAATGCATGATTTGAACTCTTTTGAAGATATTGGTGGATATTGAATTTTGACAGGTAAATATCCAATCAGGTCCAAATAAAGAAGGATTAAAACTGTTTCATTTGGCAGGAGGGAGCATCGGATAAAGCAGAATGGAAATCGAGTTCTTGCGTACGACAACCTCACCTTGGCTTCTATTTGAATATCACTGCAAGTGTGGCAGTTTAACAAAGTCTGTGCAAATAGAGACACTGTTTGGAATTACTGAGATAAAACCCCCCAAATTCAATCCACATGGATATTGATAAGTCATGTGCAAAGGGACTGGTAACAACATGATCATAAGGTATTACTGGGAACGTCCCTGCCAACCTGGCCAAAATTTGGCCCACTCCCTCACCTTTGATATGTACCCATTTTTTGCCAGAGCTTGTCTCCCTCCACCCCCATTGAGTCCCCGATGAATTTCAAGACATACGCAAAAGACATTCACAAAGTCCCCAAAATAAGTTAAATATTCAATTTCATAATGAAGAGCTGCTAGTCATATTTGTAAGCACTGAAGAAAAGAGCATAGCAAGTACATGTAGGTGGGGGTGCATTGGACAATTCTTTAAAGGAAAATCAGACAGAAAAATTCATACAATGAGCCATTTAACCCTTTGGCCCTGCAAATTGGCAGAAGGTACTATTGCCAACGATTGAGACGGTTTTGCACCGACCTGGATCTTGCCCCTATGTAAGTGGCTATGCACATGATGATACATGTGAGAGGTCAATAATGGGTGTTTTCAAGTAGTAACTGTGCCAAATTAAACATTGGTGTCAAAATCAGCTGCTTAAAATACATATTGTGTCAAGCTTTCTGAGTACCTTTGTTCAATGTAATCTTTTGGACTTGACAGGGACTATGCAATGGCTAAATTCATGGCTTTGTACTAAAGTATCACCACTCTCACTCCACCCAGCCAGGATCATTGTCAGCTACCAAACCAAATATCGAGGAATATCTCTTCTGTCAAGTACAGCCAGTTTAAACAAGATCTTTATAAAAAGAATCAGAAATCATGGGACCCCATATTAAGACGCACCAGGTGGATTCATTTTTTTTTTTTTTTTATGCAAGAAGTTGTCCCATATACATGCAGAAGAATATTGGGAAGGTTCCAAGATACCAGCTTCCTCGTACGTTTACCTTTATAGACTTTAAGAAGGCCTTTGTTCCACAATAGAAGGTTATGTTGCTGTGATGCGGCATTATGGAATACCGGAAGAAGTAGTGAATGCCATAATTGCGCTATACAACAACTTAAGTGCAGTAATGGTAGACAGAAACCATTCGGATTCCTTGGAAAGTCAAATGATTTCCACCGGAGTTCTTTAGAGTGATGTTTTAGCTCCATTCCTTTTCACCATATTAGTAAACTTTCTACTGAAGAAGTCCACATCTGATTGTGACTCTGGAATTGGTACACAAACCCTCGCTTGCTCCAGACCGAAACCCAGCCAAGTATGGAATGACTTGGATTTTGCTTATGATATTGCCCCCTGCTGGAAATCCACTCTTCAGAGGGCACAGACCCAGCTGACCAATACTGCACGGCAGCAGAAATCTGACCTCATAATAAGGCGTATCCAAGACATAGTATATGACTGCAAAATGTCATCCTCATCCAACACGTCAAGTCTATGGTGAATCCATTAACCATGTGACAGATTTCCAATATCTGGCTCCAAAATGGCATCTGCTGCTGCAGCGCCTAACAAAGACGCCAAGCATTAGCATGGATGCCGTCTGGAAGTCTATAACGTCTGTGGAATAGCCCCCAATTATCCATCTCGGCAAAAGTCAGGTTATTCAACACTACCTGTATGACCATCCTACTCTATGCCTGTGAATCCTGGGTGCTATCACGCACAAGACATGGAAGCAAAATCAACGCATTTGCTCCCTCTTTCTTATAGGATTTGCTGGAACATAAAACGGAAGACCGTGTCTCAACACAATGCTTTATTCGATACTTAACACTGAGCCTCTATCCACCTGTAGACATCGACAGCTGAGTTTCCTTGGACACATCCTCGTCTGCCAGAGGAAGCCTGCTAGAAGATACGCTCTCTACATACAACCGTCCATGGCACGGTAGACCTGGACGTCCACCAGCACCATCTTATTTCACCTCACATCCAACGTGTGCCAAGGGTATGATAAGGCATGATAAAGCTGAGCAGATAGCCCCACTTGCCAAAGATCCTTGATAGATGTGATGAGAAATTCTGTAATCGCTTGCTGCCGGCATCCCGAAGGATGATGACATAAACTCTTTTGGGTAAATAGACTAAATTAAAGAACATTTAAATTTTTCTACCTAATGTTCTGAGAATTATCCTACAGTGGGTCTATGGGGAAATGTTTAACGTTTAACATTTTACCCACTGTTACAACTGTTTATATGAACGGCACTATTATCTGAAAAAGTATCCAGCGTAATATTGCTATAATTGCACCTACTGTGCCATGTAGTACCTAGATGAAGTGGAAGCAAGCTGGTGTGTAGAAAAATAATTCACATCTGAAGTTCAAAAAATACATTGTGGGCCCCAGACCGCTGGTGTCGTCTGTCGTCGCAGTTGGTGAATGGGGCCCAAAGGTCACATGAGGGTCCACGAAGGTCACTGAGGTCACAACAAGTCCACTCCCTACGCCCCGCCCTCCATTGTACCACCAAGTTACATCCATCGTAACCGCATACGGAATTCATACGGCATGCAATATCTTAAAGGGCTAAGCATTTTGACCGCCCAAAGGTCAAATGAGTGTCCCCAAGGTCACCTGTGGTCCCAACATTTCCCCCAACCCACCCCCTCCTTTCCACCAAGTTCCATCATCGTAGCCTTAGGGACCCAGACCCACCCAGACACACACACATACAGATACACAGACAACGCCATATAATCCGCTATGTGCCTTCGCAGACGAACAAAATGTTTGACATACAATGTTACAGGGTCAACCCTACTAAATTGGCAAAATTACCAAAAAATCGTGGTCGCATTTACTAAAGGACATGCAAGTAATTTACCTAGATCTTTATTATGAAATCCAATCACAACAAATTTCAAACTTTCGCCAAATTTTAGCTTCATATACTACCATGTTTCTGACATTCTTGCGTCTAAAGAAGGGAAAGTGCCACGCTAAAATCAGGTTCACAAGCAAGTTTCTCTGGTGCTTTACGTATTTGTTTTTTGGTGAATTTGACTACTCCATTCATCGCACGCAATGAATATAACTCGGTCAAACTGTTCGAATATAGCATTTTCGAATATAAATCACTTGACTATTTTATGTTTGAAAGTTTTTTAGTTATTTATTTAAACGTCTTTTGCCTGGGTAAAACTTGCTTATTTTTCTATCCCATGATATGCATCATAACTTCACATTCGAGGTTTATGATATAACCATTTTTTGAAAAACATATTCAGAAATAAAATGCATACTTGGTGATGGTATGTTTAGAAATATAACCTACATCCCCAGTTATTGCATGTGAAACAGGAGGGGGAAGCCACCCCCGTGGGGAATCTTCCCCCCTTGCCCCCCTGTTGGATTAGTGCTTTCCCGAAAATGCGCCAAAGGCCTGCAAAAAGAAATATAAAGGGACTAACCCACCAATCTGCCCCCTCCGAAAATGTATGTTCCCCCCCTTTCCCCCCTGCGTCAGAAAGAGTGGTTATACACACTGCATTTTTGTGAGCATAAACACATGTGGCAAAATCCTTATTCATGCCAAGTACATGAGACCCACTATTTGGATGAAAAAAATCATGAAGGATCATATCGCCGATTTAGAGCTCTTTCAAAACCTTGGTACCATGTGATTGTAACGTGCCACATTTTTTAGTGAGTGAGCCAAAGAAAACACGCAGTCCCCCGAATCCGAAAATTGGGGGGGACGGTTTTGTGAAATAATGCTATCACCCGTGTTTACAAACCGGATATCATTATTTTAGCGACGTTTTACCATTGCATCATTAACCGTAAACATAATATTTTAGAAGCAAAATTAAATCCTACTATCTTTCAAGTGTCCACCAAATGCTTTCTGAAAAAGCAATAAAGGTCTTTCAACTGAAAAATGTGTCCTACAGAAGCCTATTCTTGTCAGACAAATATTGTCACATGATTAGGGATCCTGATTACATTGTATAACAAAGGTCATGAAACCCACCATAACAAAAGCAAGTGTTTGCAGAATGGTTCTAGTATTTACATTGTATAAAACACAATTCTATGATATCAACATTTTACATGTATGAAAGTACATATTTACCTTTACCTGCATGGGATGATCACATTAGGTGTATGAAAGTCGATGTTATGTTTCCTGTAACCCACCCGCGTTATGATTTTCTGCCCGCGTTTGAGATGCTGAAATCCCTAAAAAGTTCATTATTTTGTATTTTAAAGAAAATATCAAAGTTTCTTTTTGTGATCACATCATGTGATTTTAGTAGATTTGAAATCAAAGAACAGTTGCAAAATCATTTTTAAATGTAGGTTGGTGGTTTGACACAATATTGTAGAGCTCTATTAGAGCATGCTGAAGGTTGGTGAAATGGCTGTTTCTTCAAAATTACGAATAATGAAAAATGAAATAGTTGCCTCATTATGATTTGCAAAAAATGTTACGGGAAACATAACATTGACTTCCATTGGCCTTATCATCACACGGATTTATTTGCAAGTTGATATTGAATAAGGGATAGTGCAATACCTATCTTGGGATGGGGGGGGGGGAATTACACAGGGAACAGTAACTTTTGTGTACATCAGATAGGGAAATTTGGGCACACATTTTGCCAAGTACATTACTTATGCCACACAAGGGGATTTTGAGGGAACAATGTTTTTTGCACTTGTAGGCATTCTTCGCTACTTTTGCCGTACCTCGGCCTGAACATGTGTTGCCTTTCAATGCCAGTTGGGCAATATAGGCTCAGGGAGATGTAAATAATTTAATAAATTACTAAGAAGCAAGGCAAAGGCATGGCTGCTGTTGAGTGCCTACTAGTACTAGGCATTTTATGGTTCACTTTTTCCCCCATTGGTATCATTGTTATAACCCTAGCACGAAAGTTAAAAGCCAAACTCAAAGAGAACTCAACAATATGAAGGAAATGGCAAACAAAAGACTTAAATAAGTTTCATTAAATAACAATATGATTACAACTTGGCATTTTAGGATGTTTTCTTTCAAAGTTCACCTTTTTCAGTGCATTCTTTTCCCCCCTTTTCCTATTCAGCATCTGAACATTTTTGAGGCGGTATACACACAAAATATGTTTCAAAGGTAGGCACAGACCTACATGTAGTGCTGGGGAGCTTAAAATTACCTATGCCAGCACCTATAATACACCTTATGAAACATGTAAGTGCCTGCACCTCTACATGCTTGTACTGGATTTCCCCAGTTGGATTTCTCATCCCTGTGCTCCCTACCTATCCATCCTTTCGCAACCCAGTTGGCTAGGATAGGTGAATCAATTATCTAGTTGGCTCGGGCTTTGCAGTATGCATTATTGCTTAAGTTCTACCATCAAAATGGCAAGTTTGTTTCCCACGGTACTTGATGGGGCGTATGTGCAAGTGCCAGGCTCTCATATCAGGTAGAGAACACAATAGGCATAAATCGGAACAAGCACCTTAAAATGACAATATCATGTAGTGTGAAAAGACAAATTGGCATTGTCTTTTGGCTAAGAATAGAGGTGGGCTATAGAGGGTCATATTTGGGTCATAGTTTCAGATCACTTCAAACACAGGGTAAAATGATGACTTTATTGATGCTTATCCCATTTTCGAAGAAAAAAAATTAAAAAGTGCGAAAACCAGGGTGCCCCAACGAAAAATCCAAAATGGCCGCCAAATTGGCCAAAAATCATATTTTTGACCATAACTTGATAAGCTTTTGTTTAATCACCTTCATTTTTGTGGCAATACCCATGTTTTGGCCTGCAAGGAATCATTCTATGCAATTCCCATCTCGCCACGACTTTTCGTTTTCTCGCTTTCCCAAAAAGTACATATCGTATGAAAATTTTTAAATTTTAACTGGTGGGCCATCATCAGAATGTAACACTTACCATTTTCCCAAAATTACCATTTGACAAAAACACTCCCATTGGAATGTACAGGGGTCAACAAACTTTCTTACATGTGGGTTTCAATGGAGGGAATTTTTATGACATAAGCCTACAGTTGTAAAACCGCAACCACCACGCAAGTCAAATTTTCAGCATGTGTCATAATAAAAAATTCTTAATCTTTTTGATGTTAAAATCACCATATCCATTGGATGCCCCGCATTTATGGGAAAGCGGCCTCAGAGGTCAATTTCAAAGCAAAATGGCATTTCAACAAAAGACGGTATTGTAGGATGAAATTGAATAGCATGATTTCTAATACCCAAAAAACACGGTATTGCCACCAAAACTAAGCAAATTGAACAAAAATAATGAGTTAAGGTTCAAAAAATCAAATTTTGCAATTGGCGGCCATCATTTTGGATTTTTCGATGGGGCACCCTGGTTTTCGCACTTTTTTCATTTTTTTCTTCGAAAGTTGGATCAGGGTGATTAAAGTCATCAAATGAGCCTGTGTTCGAAGTGATCAGGAAACATTGACTTCTATAGCCACCTCTAATAAGAAGCATTTAGCTAGCCTAAGGGCAATATCACAGGTTTGGTGATGAATGCTAGTATTCACTAGATCAAGTAACTTTGGCTCAGACCCACCCTACCCACTACCAAAATTTCATCACCATACGTGAAAAAATGTAGATCATGATACAAAAACACACAAACGAAAAGCATACCACATTCCTCGCCCATCATTGATTGTTATAACCCTAGCGCTAGCGGGACGGTTATAAGTTATTTAAGAATTTTCAAATAGAAGCTGGAAGTTTGCTGTAAAATGTTGTTTAAAATCTTTAGTGAGATCAAATACACTGCAATCTGAAATTTATTTTGGTCAAAATTAGAAATTAAGGAAAATGTAAGAATATTGGAAGCTAGTTCAGGTCTGATGAGTTACCCCAAATTTATTTTCACCTATTTGTTCTATATCAGCTGATTCCATTCTCAACGTAGAAAAATTGTTGTATAATAAATACAATATAGCTGTCGACAGCCACTCGCATCCCCGCACCCCACTAACCCTGTCCCCAGGTATGTGAAATCTTCACCGATTTAAGGAAGTTGTAATTGCTCACACTGTACCATAGAATTGCCCAGGGACAAACAGAGCATCATTTAAAGAGACATTGAGGGATTTCCAGAAAGAAGCGACCCCCAATTTTTCTCGAACCTAGGTTTTTTTACATATTTGGAATGCTACAAATATGAGATCACACTTGAAGTGATAGCCGAATACACTTGTCTTTATGACAGCGTTCAAAGCTTTGACTTGACGTTAGCGGACACCGGTGTGAAAAAAATATTTAGGGGTGAAAACAGTCAAAAAATTCTTGAATTACTTAAATGTTTCTAAGGGGTAAACTGTCATCTATTTCCAATTTTGGCACTTAAAACCCTTATTATTCATGATTTGAGAAAAATTCATTTTTTGGCCAATTCTAGGCAAAAATGGCCCATTTCGGGTGACAAAATTTTGAAGTGCTAATTTCCTGTGAGGTATGAAACCTGAAAACTACCTAGTAGTGACTAATGCTATTGCTAATCATGTGACAGGGGTTATATTGTAAATTAAAAATCATTAAATGGGATCATCTATGAGTGATTTCTTTTTTGTAAAGGGGTAGAAAGTTGGCGGTCGGTGGTGACAATGATTGGGAAAAAATGCAATTTTGCCCCAAATTTGGTATTGAAAAAGCCATAATCTCAATGGTATGAGCTTGGTGATGTTCGTGTGTCTTTTGTAAGTAGTTCAATAGCTAAATAGTGATATAAAACTTGACTAAGTTTAATGTACTGAAAACAAATAAAGAAAGTAGTAATACTGTATGTTAACCCCTACCCCTAACATTTAGGAGGGTGTGAAAAAAATAAAGCCCCTTCGCAAAAAAAAAAAATAAGTCCTTCAAAACTGTGAGGTTTAAGGCTAAACTAAATAAAAGTTTGCTATAGCCCAGACCTCCCTCTAGAGCAAGTTTATTTGGCCACGCGGTTTGAAACTGGTAGATTTTCGCGTGACACGAAAAAGTTCAATTTTGAATTCCGAGAAATGCATCAATTGTCGTTTGTTGTAATGATTATTGCTTCAATAATCATGTGTGCTACCATAGAAAAAGTATACATATTCTGAAGGGAAGGAAATTTAACAAGGAATTCCAAACATGCATTGTTTTTATGTGGGGTTAATGGTTAGAGAGGCAGAAATTGCAAGTAAAGGTGACAATTTTCATGAAAAAAATTATGAACTTCATGTGAACTTATGTTTTATCTTCTACCCCCATCAATAATAAGACATCATATTTGATCTACAAGTAGAGCTTTCAAAAAATGTATCTTTTACTTGCTACCTGGTATAGATTATCTGCGGCCACACTCTTGTCGAATTATGTATGAAATGTACAGTTTTTTCAATTCTACAAGGTAAATGATAGAAATTATGTATTCGCACAAATTGCACAAAAAAAATTGTTTCAAAAAAAATAAAAAAATTAAAAAAATGAAAACCAATTTTTAGAGCTTAACTTTGATACAATTAGGGGGTTTAGCTTAAAGAGAGAAGTTCTTGAAGTTACATGAAATGGCACACATGATGTCGCATTTATCTACGGACTTAGAGGTACAACTCTGGGGTGTTTTTCTGAGCTTGGTTAAAATCCACACCCACATTAAGAGTGCTTTCCTTGGAGCACTTATGGCTTCCTCCTAAGTTTCTTTATAAAAAAAAAAGAACGGCGACACCATCCCATGGTGGTTTTTTTGACTATAGTATTTGCCAAGGCCAAGATATTCTCATTGACTTTAAATTTTTAGTTTGCAAAATTGTTACAGGTCTACCTTTACATTTAAATAACTGTCTGGATATGTGTAAGTTTTAAAGTATAGTATGTGAGATTTAATTTTCCAGTGCACATCAACACAGCAGGAATATAACACCATCACAAATTTCATCGCATTCATATTTTGCTGTTTGACCGGTGATTTTCCATTTGAGGGGTCCAACATTTTACTTTATTCAGGGGTTTGTTTTTTTGTTGTTTTTTTTTTGGGCCCCCAAGAATTTAAATAGTCAGTTTATTCCATATTAATCAATGCCAATGATCTAATAAACTTCAAATAAACAGATTTGATTAAAATTTAGGACAGTGACAGTTATTAGTAAACTAGTGATTGTTATTCCAATTTAACCGCGTGGAGCCTCCGCGTGGGAGCCTCACTCCAACCCTGCATTTTTTTTACTTAACTGGTCCAATTCAGAAAGTTTACATTCTATGGGCATACTTAAGGTGTCACTCTAGAGAGCTCACCAAGAGCTTTAATTTCTATGTATTTTGTCTAGTAGGTTCACGATTGAAATAAAAATTGTGACAAAAACATCCAAACGAGAGCATCAAAGATGCATAAGACCACATGTTTATGGTGGGGAACGGAAACTCAATGCATGAGACCCCTAAGACAAGTTTATCTGGTTTGGCAGACATTTTTTTGAACAAATAAGATTCGTTTGGACTAAAACTTGCTTTGTTGGCAAAATAGAAAATGTTGTAGTACAAGTATTTTGAGGTTTCAAACATCGAACCCGGGGGTGCTCTTCTTCAATGGTGCAAAAAGACATTCCTGTCATAATTTTTTTTTTGAAAATTACATAACGCCCCTTTAATCATCACAATTACAATCTTAACCATTTCAGAAAATCATAATGCACCTTTAATTGGGAATGGTCCCTTTAAACTTGGTACATTGAGGAATGGCCGGTTATTTGGTAATGGATGAAAATCGCCTTTTAATAATTAGTAAATTGAGGAATGTCCCTTTCTTTTCTTTGGTAAATAGCAGAATATGTCACTGTCATTTTAATAAATTGCATTGCCCTTTCCAGTAAATTATGGAATGGCCCCTTTGGCAATGGAGGAATAGCCCTTTAACTTAACTGGTAACTGAAAAATGGCCTACTGGCCCTTATTGGTAAATGGGATGAATTAATTGGTCATTGATTAATGTAATTTGCCTTTAAAAAGGAAATAATGGAGGAAGGGCCTTTTAATAGATGCACGGCTGTCACACCCGCTTTCGCACCACCAAGAACTCTAAACCCATAACTCATCAATGATCTCGTCCATATCTCACAACCAACAAGACTCTAAAAACAACTCATAATTGGTGAACTCCATCATAACTCATAACTCACTCAAAACCAAAAAAAAAAAAACCTCTAAAATAACTTTCTTCTCAATGATGCCACAACTCACAAAAAAATAACATCGGTCCTCAGACCCTTTGTGCCGCCTGGCCCGTCGCGGTCAGTGCATGATAAGTCCTAACCATGACCCGTTGCCATTATATGTGACCTTTGCCTCAGCAACAAATGAGGGATCCATGTTGCACCTATGATTCTATTTTTTTTACTTTTTTTATTTTTGAACTTCAACTTTTTCAATTAGGTCATTTTACATTTCAGCCTATTTTTTATGTTTCAACTTGACCTCACATGACCTTTGCCCTTGGCTGTGACCTTTGAAACCTCATCAACAACAAATGAGGGATCCCATGTTCACCTATGATTCAAGTTTGGTTTCCATTGACTTCAAAACCTTTTCATATGAGTAATTTTACATTTTCCAGCCATTTTATTTAACAACTTGACTCCCATGACCTTTGACTTGGCAGTGACCTTTGACCCATCAAATGGTGGCTGCCATGTGGCACCTGTGACCCCAGTTTGGTTAAATCCATCAAGTAATGTGGATATTACATGCAATGTTAACAAACCCTTTTTTCACAACAGACATCAACAACCAGACATCATCAACAACAGACTACAACAACAACAGTGGAAAAAGTGATCCCATGTGTCTTCCTGCCCTTTAGGGAAGGCGACACAAAAACCTAACTTCTAACCAGTTGATGACTCCCTCCATAACGTCACCCAAATGACTGTTAACAACAACATAACTCATCAATGAACTCATTCATACCTCAATAACAAATAAACTCATGATGGGCTTCCATTTATAACTCACCACCAACAACATCAAAAAGACTCTAAAACCTAACTCACATCGATGAACTCCATAAATCACCAAAATACCTCCATTTCCTAGCTCACCAAAATAACTCTAAGAACATAACTCCTCAATGACTCCATTCAATACCTCACTAACAATAATGCTTAAAACTCATTGACGGACTCCCTTTATAACTCACAACCAAAACATCAAAACCACTGTGTAATTACTCTAAAACATAACTCACATCGTGAACTCTCCATAACTCAAACCAAAATAAATACTCTAAAACTCTGAACATAATAACTCGTTGATAACTCCATTCCTAACTCATCAAATAACTCTAAAACATAACTCCATCAATGAACTCAATCATAACTCGCACAAAACAGCAAAAACAACCCTAAAACCAACTCATCAATGACCTCCAAACTTTTTGAAATTTGCATAATGCCGTGTCCTTTAAATTCAATTTGAAGGTGTTTTCCTTTCTCAAATGATGCCAAAATAATTCCCATAAAAAAAATCAACAATTTTTGTTTCCAACAATATTACTTTCACCAACCATCACTCTAAAACAACTCATTGATGAACTTCATCCATATTTCATTCACACCCCCAACGAACAAAAACTCTAAACCATAACACTCATCACAACCCATTAATTAACTGCATATTGCCCCTTTAAATTTGTAAGCTTAACCCCTTGAGGGCGCATCTTTCTCAAATGATGCGAAAATGCATTCCTACAAAAAAAAAAATCATTTTTGTTTCAGAAAATATTTGGAAATCACCATGCTTTGACATAGGGCTGATATTTGGCATAAGTTCTTTTCCTTGGAATTACCTTTAACTAATGCCCTTTTAATTCAATTTGTAAACTTAACCCTTGAGGATGCCCTTCCACAAATGATGGGAAAAATACATCACAGACTATACACAAACGGGGTAAAATACTTTCCGCCCCGCTGTACACACCCGTACACGTATGTACGTATTTACATCACAAATTGGTTTCTTCTTGTCTTGCTTGCGGCAATGAATTTTAATACTGTTAATACATTGTTCAATACATGTTAATTATCAGATGTATGTCTTGTCATATGGAATTGGCTACTTTTGAAAATCCAAACATTGGCTGACAGAAGAAGTAAGTGTACGGACTATTGGGGTAGGTACTGCCTTTTGCTTTGTGAGAAAAATTTGGATTTCTGTCAACAGTTTTGGATAGAGTGAGTGTTGTTTGAGCTATAAATTTGGATATGTTATGTGTTGAAGTCTCTCCAGGGCCGAAAGGCTTGTATTGTGTTTTGGTGGGGAAAAAGGTGGAATGTTTGGGTGATTTTCTGAGGCAGTGTATTTCAAGAATGGAAACACATCTAGACTTGTCAATCCGGAATATTCCATGTTCCTAAATGGGGTCTCATATTGAGGAAATGTAATAATGAAGTGTCTTGTAAAGAGTTGAGCATTGGTGAATAAAACAGGGTAGACTTTTTTCGTCGCTGAGTGCACGAACCGTCTTGATTCCAACAAACACCAAATTTTTGCGAGAATCATTATTCCCTACTTATGTTCATTTCTAAAGTTTACGAGATCACCTTTGATACGCAATCAGTTTACGAGAATCTTTGCGATAATCGATTCTCGGATTCTCGCGCGAATTCTAGCCTTGATAATGGAAAAAAATATTGGAAATCTGAACGCATCTGGGGATGACTTATAACAGGGAACATTTAAGATGTGTACTGAAAAGGATATAAAGTTTGTTGTTTGTTTTTATCGGACCCGAATGCTGGGGGCCTTTTTTGCGAGATGGTTTCAACTTGCATTGTGGACTAAAGAATGGTTATGAAGGTCAAGGCAGCAATCCAAATCCATAATACATTGTTTCACCTTATCTAAATAATGCTGTAAATAGTGTACATCATGGTCGTATGCATTTTATGTCTCATCTATTGTGTTTATTGGATATGGTGGACTTGATTAAATGGCCTTAATCTCATGCTTATCACCTCAAATTGTGGCCTCCAAATGCATCATAATCCTTTAATTGTTCTTGGCTACTTAAAGGGCACGCCACTGAAAGTGCTCCAGGGGGCTTCCCTGCTATAGGCCTACTGTTTTTTTTTTTTTTTTTTTTAATTTTTTAGGTTTTTTCTTTTTTTAAAATTTAAATAATTTTGCTTTTGTTGTGGAACAATGTTATGAATAATGCAAAAAATAAAATGTTGTAAATGGGAAAAAAGCAGCCCATTTTGATACTTAAAGGTGCAACAGATATTTTGGGGCACCCACATATTGTGTCATATGTAGTGATTTAATATAGATAAGACCCCCCAATAGATTTCTTACCCTTGTCTTTGGTTACACGAAATGGTTGAAAGTGAACAAAAATGCGATTTTGATTGCTTCATTTCATATAAAACATAGGCTGAATTTTGTATTTGCTCCTATTACAAAATACAACTTTCCCAATTTTTTGTACAAAGAAAAAAATTTTCAGCTTAATCAATCCTTTCGCATTTGGACATTTTGGTAAAAAAGCTTTTAATTGGTGCAACAATCAATTTTCATTTTTTTGGACACCTGTTTATGTGAAATCTCTCTTGCACCTTTAAACATGACAATGTTGTCAATATAGTTTGTATTTAGTTTTTTCTTGTTTTGTTTGAAGCCCTGTTTTGTTATCAGGAAAGATCATGCGCCGTTATTTTTGCTTCCCCCTTTTTTTCTTTTCTTTCTTCTTGTTTTTTAAACCCTACACAGCTTAAAGTGAATCACAAGGTTGGGATAGCAGCCAAATTGAAAAAATAATAATAATAAAACAAAATTTACAATGGAACAAAATAAAATAATTTAATAGAATAAACATACAAAATTCGAGAATTACCAATTGAACAATGATGAAAAAAAGAAAATCCTAAAAAGAATAACAAATACGAATTTAAAAAGAAAAACAAAAATTAAAATTAAATTAAAAATATTGTTTTTATTAAATAAGTTAAATGAAAATAAAACAAAAATTACTAACAAAATAAATGTAAAATAATAAAAAAATGCAACTAATGAAAATACATATAAGAAATGTACTGAAATAAAAATGACATAAAATAAAAATCTTTAAAAATAATAAAAATTAAAAGATAACTTGAATAAATTTCTTCTCTTTATTTCCATATCATCAACATTTAATTTTTTTTTTTCCACAGAGGCACATTCATTGCACTGTGCATTTATTATCATATGATCTCAAATATTGCATAAATTAACATTACTACCGGTTGGCATATACATACTAACATAAATATAAGAGGATGAACCATAATAACAGAAAACAATCTGGTGTTACACAGAATATCTAATTTGGCTAAAGTATTACAAGACGGCCTCATGCCGTCTTGTTCTGTTTTTGATGGTTCTTTCCTTTCCTTCGTCTGGCACCTCGTGTTGCAACACTTCATTGCCTCTATCTCAGTCTGGTTTTGACGTATTGGTGACAGACTTCACCAAAGAATGACCGTGGCGGCATCCCATTGATGCCACATGACATTGACCCCTGTCGGGGTCAACTAGGGGTCACAGGGGTCAAAAGTGTCCATTTTGCTTAAAAAAGTTTCAGCACCTACCGATTAACACGGCATGGTAACGTGACTCAAGCATATGAAAGTAGCTTGAGACCCTTTGCAACAAAAGTTATGGGTCGGAAGGTCAATCTGGGGTCAAAGGGCAACTTCCGGTCTTTATGTGAAAAATCTTCTTCAAAAATCTTCAAAATGCTATCCTGCTATAGCAACGTTGCATGGTACCGTGCTCATACACATGAGCAGCCCCTTAGACCCTCACAAACGTGTGCATGGCTTGGGGTCAAAGGTCATTAGGGGGTACTTCCGGTCAAACTAAAAATGTTCCAAAATATTTCCAAATGTGTTATCTCCAAACCCAAACATAGTACAGTGACTTTAAACGTTTCACATATGCATTCATGTTACCCACCATGGCTGTATACAAGGTATTTTTTATTATTTTTTTGAGGTCAAAGGCATTCTAGGTCATTTTCCTGTTTTAATTAACTAAATTTTCAAGAATTTTTATCTCCACAACTAAGCATAGTAGAAGTTTTTTATTTGCATAATGAAACAATGAAATTTTTGTTGTGTACACGAGTTTTTTTTTTTTTATCCGGATCAAAGGTCCAAGGGGGTCAAAAGGTCAATTTGCCAAAAAATGCTAAACATAAGAAAATTGGATTAATCTCAGCCTATAAAGGAAAGATAGCCCGTTATTACTAAACCGTATAGTACTTTAGTAGAAGAGGTCTATGATAGGCCCGACCCCAAAGGTCAAAGTTCAAGGTCAAAGTCACATTTACAAACAAGGTCCGATTGAACTGAAATTTGACAGGAATAATCCTGAGGATATCGTAAATACGAACAATTACAGTTTGACCCTATCGTGACCCCTTGTCTCACTTTATAGGGTCCAAAAGGTCAATCCCTGACATGCTTGGTTTGAGCTGAAACTCAATATAATGTTCCTTGTAACGTTGTTTACACTGTTTCCTTCTGATCTCCTTCCGACCGTCTTTAAAAACGATACCAGAGTCAAACGCTAGGTCTCATTCACAAACACAAAAAAAATCGGTCAGGCAGAACAAGTGTTCAGACTTGTATGGGTTTGTACACACAGTTTTCCGTCAAAGGGACGTAGAGGGTCATTTACGGCCCATTAGGTCAAAATCCTCAAAATACATCTTCTCCTACAAAAGGCGCCTGATCGTCACTCATTCCCATGCATCGCCTATGATCAGGGTCTCTGGGATATACACAGCATTTTTGAGATCAGTGGTCCAGGAAGGGGGCCATTTTGAGGTCATATCGGATTTTATATGTCTAGCTGATTACGTCAAGTTTCCTTCCAAATGCAATTTTCAGCCAAAATTACATTTTTCATGTGCAAAAGACATCAGACGTGATTGAGTAAACAAACAGCCCTTCCAATCAACGGAAATAACCTCAAATCCATTCTACTATTGCTAAGTTTGTTCAATATTCAACCGCCTAGACTCGAATACCGGTGTATCTCATGCATTACGTCGTCTCTTAGAGACCGCGTACTGATATCAGGTTGCGCGGTCTAAGCTTACGAATTTTTGGGGTTTGTAAATTTAACCAATTTTCCTTTCCCGTTTATCTCTATATTATAAAAATATTCACTGCCGAAATTCCCAGCTTTTCAATTGAACACCAATTTTACTTCCGCAGTCAAATACTATACTCTGACAAAACAGATAAACATGTTGGCAACTGTATGTTTTTTAAAAAAGGAGTACTTAGTATCCCTGATTTTATTGCCTGAACTATTGAGCTCTGTTCCCCCCCCCCCCCCATTTAGTTCCTCTCCCCCCCCCCCTTCACACACACAAACCCACCACCACAAAAAAATTGCAGTTTAGCACTCACAAGTCGCTAGAACTGTTGCCCCCACCCGCATTGTTTGATTGAGTCCGTGCCTTTTGAGAGCTCCATAGCTACTATCAAGTGAGCGCGGGCGAACCCTTTTTTTACAAGACGCCTTTCTGGCCGTCTTGTTCTGGTCTGATGGCGCCGCGTTCTTTCTTTTCTTTACCACGCCTTCAGGCCGTCTGGTTCTGTTTTTGATGCGTCTTCTTCTTCTTTCTCGTCAACATTCACAACTCTGCTTCTAGCTCAATCACTGTTTGACGTATTGTGATTAGACTTACATCGAATGACCGCTGAGGCAGCCCATTTATGTCACATGACGTTTGACCCCTGTCGAGGTCATCTATACGGGTCACAGGGTCAAAAAATGTCAGTTTTGCTTTAAAAAGTTTCAAAGCAGCGCCTACGATTACCATGCACGGTAACTTGCTCATCATATGAATTAGCTTGAGACCCTTTCACCAAAGTTATGGTTGAGAGGTCATCTGGGGTCATAAGGGTGAACTTCCTGTCTTAATGTGAAAATCTTCAAAAATCTTCAAAATAGCTATCTGCTATAAATTGCAAAACGTTGTATTGTCACGTGACTCATACATAAGCACTTAAGAACCCTTCACAAACTTTGTGGATCGGCATGGGGGTCAAGTCATTAAGGGGGAACCCATTTATGTCACAAACCAAAATATCAAATATTCAAAAATTTTTTCTCAAAAACCAACATAGACAGTGACTTAACTGACTTGGAATAGCTTTCAATGTTACCTGGGTATGCAAGGGATTTTTATTTTGGAGGTCAAGGTCATTTACGGTCATTCCGTTTTGAAGGAAATAATTCAAGAATTTTAATAATCTTCCGAACTAAGCATAGTAGAATTTTTTTTTATTTGCATTGGAACAATGCATTTTTGTTGTGTACACAGGTTTTTTTTTATACCGGGAATCAAAATCATTAAAAGGGTCAAAAATGGTCAATTTGCCAAAAAATGTTAAAATAAGACAAATTGGATTTATCCCCAGCCTATAGAGGACGATAAAGGCCCCGTTATTACTAAGTGATGTAATATTAATAGTAGAAAGGTCTATGATAGTCTCGACCCCCAATGTCAAATAAAGTACAAGGTCCAAAGGTCAAAATCTACAAACAAAGCGCCCGATTGAGCTGAAATTAAATCGTCAGGGATAATCTTTTGGCATCAATAAATACGAACCAGTACAGTTGATCCCATCCGTGAACCCCGGGGTCCGTTATAGGGGTGAAACGGTCAATTCCCTGACAATGCTTTGATTTGAGTTTTTCAACTAAATAATATTGATCCTGTAAAGTTTTAACACGTAAAATCATTACTGACATTTGGTGACGTTCCAAGGGGTAAAGGTCAAGTCAACTCAAAGGGGTCCTTAAGGGGCATCACCTCCATTTTCCAATACGGCCGTCTCTTGTAAATTAGAAATCTTTGCCCAGGTCAGTTAAACTGGGGAATGATAATGGCTCTTATTATCCCCAAACCTCAACATTAATATTTCAAAAACCTTTAAACCAGACTTGTTTGCTAATGTAACATATGATCCATTCATTCTTATTTAAATTATGTATCGAAGGTTAAACATTTAACCTTGATCTGATAGCACTAGAGACTGTGAAATATTCCAAAAGGATAGAAGGATATGTACCCATCCGACACCCAAAACCAAAAAACCCCACCATTTCCACTTTTTTTTCTTACCACTTTCCCCTCTTTTCACCACACACCACCTCATCATGACCTTTGACCTCACAACAAAGATGGATCCCATGTTGCCCAATGATTTAAGAGAAGTTTATTCTCCATTGAACTTCAACTTTTTTCAAGAGGTCAATTTCGTATTTCCAGCTATCCTTACCTACTTTTTACCCCACCACCTCACATTACCTTTGACTTCATCAACATGTGACCTTGACCCCAATCACCAACGAGGATCCCATGTTGCACCCATGTAAAAAAATTTTTGGTCCCAATTGAACTTCACTTTTCAAAGCAACTTACATCTTCAGCAAAGCTTTTACACCACCCGACCTCACCTGACCCCCCCGACCTCGGCATGCAACACCCCCGACCCCACCAACAAGTGAGGCATCCCACGTTACACCTATGACCCAAACCTGGCTCCAATTACGAACATAATCAACTTTTTCAATGAGGTCAATTTCACATTGTCAGCCCATTTTTACTATATACCAAAATTACAACTTGACATCTTCCCTTCCATGTGACCCACCTTGAGCTCATCAGCAAAAAGGATGCCATAATACTGCAACACTCGATAACCCAAAGTTCGGTTTAAAAATCGTCAAAGTGTAAATATTATAGTAAATAATAACCATTTTCACAACAGACAATCACACACAACAACGGACATAGCAGTCCCCATGTGTCCCTCCTTCCTCAGGGCAGCGACACAGAAAAAACCACAAAAATAATATTGGTTTCACAAAGTTTAGGGTTGACATTTCTCTTTGGGTCTTCTTTTGAATTAGAATGTGCATAACCTAATCGCAACACACAATGCGCTGGCCTCGAAGCACCGGGCATTTTTTTTTTTTTTTTCAAGAATAAAACATTTGGGTTTCATATTGTGGGTATATACACAACCCATTCATGAGGGGCTAAACATAAAGGGACAGAGGACATTTTTAAAACAACATTATTTATAATGAGTACAAACCAAGCAAAACACATCAAAATTTATAATTATTACATTACCAATTAAATGAGACAAATAATACACTTATATACTGAGTTGACGCAAAAGTGCAACGTTTTTCGCTATTTACTGCTTTCACCTCCCGGTCTAAAAGTAATATAATTACAAAAATAAAAACTACATAAAATGTTGCAACAATGTTTAGGTATCTTATTATAAACTACTCGTTTAATGAACTGAAAGCAAAACAAACTGCCACAAAATTAAAGTTAGATCTAGGTAAAATGA
>JAMKCH010044782.1:0-12575 GCA_023653785.1 Ophioderma brevispina | reverse complement strand
ATCTCAAATTTCGGAAAATTGTGGCATTTTGGTTAATATCTTAGTTCAGTTGACTATTTGTTCATTATTACACAAAAAAATACTCTTTCGAATCTCTGAGTCAGACTTAAGGTCCACAGTGGCCCGACTTAATTTTGAAACCCGGGACCCTTTGCCTCAGAGGCGAACTTGTTAACCAGACCATGGCCAGTTTCTGAAAGAACTGGCAATCAAATTTAGAGCCCAGTTCTTTCAAACTATACCAAATTAGGAATGTGTGATTTAGTAATGTGCATTATCGTAAGAAGTCAAACCCGAAGCGACCAGTTACTAATAATCGGCTTAAAACAAACCTTGCAACGATTCACATCGTCTATTAATTTTGTGTTATATTTTGTGCAATGTTAGTGGTACGTGACAAGGATATTTTCTTTCTCAGGATCATTTTCTCTAATTTGGAACACCTGCTTGAGGAATGTTCAGATGGTTTTATTTGAAAGGGTTGAAGAAGAAAACAGAAAAACTATAGCATTTTTTCTATTGTGACATGCGTAGTATTTTTAAACCGGTGAGCTATTTCTCTGGTAAATAGTGGAGAGAGGGTAATTTCTAACTGGAGCACGCATTCAGGGACCCAAGTGAAAATGGCAGGATAGAGAGCAGGGTCAATATCGCAGTGCACTGTGGATTGACCCGGGAATTATAGTGCAGTTGTGTGATATGGCCATAGGGTTTTCTTTCTTTTACGTGTTGATTCATCATATTTTTGCCCAAAATCTGACAAGTCCAGTGTGCCAAATGCTTAGTTACTTCAGAGCATTATGCTAGAACACAACAAGCACAGCGTATTTTAATTGCCCAGTCGTTTCGCTGCTCCATGCATCAACCTGTGTGTTGTTGTTCTGAATTGTAAGCCACACGTTGCTTCAGTGGACCCCAATTTCCGGTTTCTCTACTGCATGCCAGGGGCAGTGCCAGGGGGGTGGGCAGGGGGGACGCCACCCCCCTGAGATTTTCAAAATTTATGAAAACAGGGGGTTTTGCGCAAAAAATTAAGGGTTTTTTAACCAAACTGAGTTTCAATTTTTGTACTGTTTTTCGTTTCGTCGGCCCCCCCCCCTATGATGTTTCGCCCCTCCTATGATTTTACGCTGGCGCCGCCCCCGGCTGCATCGGCACTGATAGCGTAGCGGAGTCTTTTTCTATGAATGATCCAGTGTTCTCGGTAAAGAATCCTCAAAACAATGTTTGGCCAGAGAGTGAATTTTCCTGGTAAAAAGTAGCAAAATGCCAGAAGAAGGTCATTTTCTATTAACATTAAGCTTTTCCCCCCCCCGGTTCTCCGGAAAATATTGCTGAATAGAAATGCTTATGTTTTGAACTTGTCTGGCTGTCCTCATTGGCCCAACTTGCTGATGTGGAGGACATTAGAATAAGACTGTTGTCAGGTCAACTGGCTCACATTAACTTTGGTACGAGCGGCCAATAGCAAATCTCATCGATCTTCACCAACACAAAACCTATGCACAGATCATAATTCGGGACGGGGGAAGGCAGGGCGGCAACTTAACGCCCATTCCCTTTCTCTTTCTCTTCCCTCTGTCTTTCCTCTTCTTCCCTGCTTTCCCTCTTCTTTTTCCACGTTTTCTTTCTCTTTCCCTCTTTTACTTTTTCCCCCAAATTTCCCCTTTTTTCTCTTTCTATTCCTCCCTCTTTTTCTTTCTTTTTTTCTCTTTCTTTCCTTCTCTCTCCCTTTGTTTTCCTTCCCATTATTTGGCTCCCCTTTCCCGATTTTTTTGTGTCCGAGGGGCACTTGCCCCCCCCCCCACTGTTACGCCTGACTACTCAGTGATTATTCTTGATTTTCTGTCATGCACTACATACATATACTATGAATTACCCACACATCACTGTTTGCACTTACATGCCATTTAATGAAGTACCAACTACATGCCCTTTGCACTACATGCACATTTAATGAAGTACAACTACATGCACTGCATTAAATAAAGGTAGGAACAAGCGTTACAAATAAGTAAATCTGTTATGTGGTCAAAGGAATAAGGGGTGAGCAACTCGACAATGGATACATATAAGTGTATTAAATATAGGGTTGGGGTAGAGGACATCTGATTTTCCACATGTGATTTATGCTTAAAGACGACACTGGCAAATTTGGCAAAAAATAGGTGCGCCCTCAAGATTTTTCAAAATCGATATGTTTGCATGGTTGTTAAGGCTTTTTATATACAATAATATTTTTGACTTGCTCACAGCCCGAAATGATTAAGACGGTAAATCAGCTGCCATTAGGGTAAACAGAACGATTGATAATTAAAGTCGCGGCGACGTAAATTTAAGCAGATGACGAAAAATTATGGTCGTCAAACACAAGAACACACTCGCCGTATGCAATGTCGCTCAAGCTATCCACACTGTCGATAACTTTGTGGTTTTAACAATAAGTGAGACGGTCAAAAATATTCATGTATATTGACACACTTTGGGTGATTAAAGTTATGGAAAAACTTAAAGTTGGCTACAAATTACTGGATGTCTTGATCCTCATATCCAATGTCCCATCTGTTTTGGGGTTGTTATTTTTTGTGTAAAATATATCTCTGTTCTTCCAATGCGACTAGACTATGCATTGAGAATTCAAATTGAAAAATTTCAATTTGTGAAAATGGCCGTGCCGCTTTAAAGGAGAACGTGTACTAAGAATAATTTTATATAGATTACGCAGTGATATAAAAATACATTATTGAACACTATTAGAGTGGTTTCATGGAAAAAACGGAATTATACAACATAAAAATGAATTAAAGGCACTATCAGTGATTTGCTAAATCAGAAAATTTGAAAACTCATCAAAAAATCAGTTTTGCCCTGTCTGTAACAGTACAGGTACCTCTAACATTACCAGCACATTATATGATAAGGCCAGAACAAGCTAATAAGTACAAAAATCTGATATTTTAGTCATTAGTGTCCGAACGGACACTTCTACAACACGTAATTGAATGGAGAGTCATTATCTTTTAACAAGCCAATTTTCCTTCCTTTACTGTCAATTCTGGAGTTGTAAAAAGTAATTTTGAGGATTCTAAAGAGTATATCCAAGCTATTTCTGCAAATCTAACATATTTGTCTCATCAGGAGAATCACTGATAGTGTCTTTAAAAAGATTTTGTCTGATCTGTTGCGCTTTATTTGATTAGTTCACGCTAGCTGCATATGGGATATACGTGTTATGCGATAACGGACGGCACAGTAGTTTAATACACCTTCACCAGTGAAGCTTTCATAATGTGTATTCCTTTGCATGTATGAAGCAACGTCGCCGGGGCCGTTATCGTAAAACACATTAACACAGCACGATTTTAAAAAGCGCATGTCATGCGAGACCTCGATGGTTTTGAAGTCATATTTCTTGTCTAAATTAAAATAATTTTTCGGTTTTGATGGAACTCACTAGATATGTGGTCAAATAATATTTTATGGAATATATTGTATAATATATTCGTTGTACGGTTACTCCTTAACATTTACATGAAGTAGTGATATTAGCAACCTTTTTCTGTCATTATAACAGGACCCTTTAATTCCTTCCGCAAGGATGATGAAAAAAATTAACTGTGTAATGAAAATACAAATCAGGGTTATTTCTTAAACGCATGATATGTATATTTTTTCTGGCCTTGAGGATTTCTAGGCTGACAACTTTACCTTTAGATGTTTTGTGTGTGTGTGTGTGTGGATGTGAGGGTGGGTATGTGGGGGGGGTGTGTGTTGTATCGCATGTGTGTTTTATACAACACACCAATTTAAGATATTGCAGAATGCAGATACCCATGAAATCATTTTTATAGTGGCAGTACACAGCAAGCTTTCTTTATTTGGGTTGTAATTTGTAATTTTATTACATCATAAACTGTAATTAATTGTATTAATCCACAAACTTGTGACCGTTAAGACAAGGACAAACATAGGACATCAAAAGGGTTATTATTCAAGAAATTATGATGTCTATTCTTAGGAAATGCTCTAGTTGCTATGGGAGTGTATAGGCAAGTATTAACCATGATTTACTTGGCACTCAACAAACTGATGTTTGACACACACACAATCAACAGCACTAAAAAAATTAAATAAAACTTTGGTAAAACCAAACATAACCTAGGTTGATTTGGGGAAATGGATAATGTATTATTTTTAAATCAACATTGTTATTTGTGTTTGGATTTTGGTTCGGGTATCCATCTTGTTCCCAAAAAGAGGGACAGCTGTGGTTACAGTACTACTGCTAGGGGCATCCAATTCACAAAAACTGAAGTTCTACTCTTCAGTTAAAGGTGCATGGTCCGATCGTCTTTGGGAACCCTATTTACCCGGAAGTAGTTATCGAGTTTGATATCAGATGAAAGGTAGTATTTTTCTCATTTGGGGGGGGTTTTTCTTCATCTGAAATTTGAGCCCTCAAATCCATTTCATTCCAAGATATAACAAAAAACTGAGGTTTTAGGGTTAACCCATCAATATTAGCCAACAGTATTGAATAGGGCCATTCTTCGGCCATGCATTAGTGCGTCTACATCAAAACTGCAGGTTTGTTCCCACGGAACTTGATGGGGGTATGTGCAAATGACAGGCTTCAATCAAGTAGAGAACACAATACATTATAATTGCGAACAAGCACCTTTAAGATTTTGATTTTGGCTCAAATAGGAAAATGGACCCAATATGTCAGCCAAAATAACCTGACTATGCATTTTTTTCTTTATGGCAGCACAGGTGTTATGTCATATAGGGGTTCTTTTAAAGGTATATCTTTTATTCATATATTGAAAAACATTTCTGACTCAGGGGTATGATTATACTGCAAATTGTCCCATTTGGGGCATATTTTTACCAAAAACCACGTCCCGTTTGGGATATTCACTGAAAATTGGTTTTTTTTTCCCTGTTAGGGGTCACTCTCAGACTGGAATGAGCATGGGTACCCAAACAAATCCTGAGACCCCCCCCCCCGGGAAATTCTATCATTAAATTGGAATTTATCGCAAAACAGCCATTAAGGTTTTCTTCAAATGTGACCCACTTTACAAACCCAGGAACAGTGGCAGTGCCAGACCATTTTTGCAATAAAGGGTGTGACTAACAGTAAAGGCTGACTCAGAGATTCCTGAGGAGGCGCCCTCAATTTCCAACAAAAATCATGTTTTTGACATGTAATAATGCTTGTCCATATATAATCACTGTGTGTATTGATAAGCTTAAATCGAATTCCGTTATATAGAAAATCACAACTTTATAAAATTCCAGATCCGGAATTGTGTTTATACACAGTATCCTATGGGCGTAAGACTACACATAAATATTACTGCATCAAAACGAAAAATCCGATTCATCTCAAATGTTGGAATTGTGCATTTTAGGTACTATCTTTAGTTCTAGTTGACTATTTGTAATTATTACACAAAAAAATAATATTTTGAATCTCGGAGTCAGACTTTAATCAACTAAGAAATTGATCAGTAGGTTCAACACATTTGTTTTGCTCGCGATTTCAAATTCCAACCAACCAAGGGGCGGACACCTAACTACATAAAGCACATGCCACTGTTAGCATTCCAGGCTTTTGTTGACTTCAAGTAAAGAATACCTCCAGATGCAAAAGCATGTGGGATACAGCATTTTGTCAGACATAAAATCAATCACTTGGCGGTTGGGAGTTATGGTCTATTAAAGGCAAATAAAGTTATACTTGCTTTTATTGTTAAAGATGAATGAACTGGGGATTTGGATATTTCTCACTGGATCTGATCAATGAGGAATAAGTCACTGCAACTGGGTCCGGGGTTTGCAATGGTGGGTCACAAATGTGGTTTTAAGGGCCAGTTTTCTTTTACAATAATGCCCCCAATTATGTTTATAAGTAAGTTGATCAGTCTCTTTTTTCAAAAGCTGAACGAATTTTCGTCAAGGGCTAGCTGGAGAAGTCCATGTCTAACGTTACAAAAAGTACAAAATAAATGTAAAAAGTGATGATCTGAAACATTTGTTGCCAGAAGAATCCCAATTGATTTTCAGCTTGTTGCAGAGGTACTGGTGGACACTTGTGAAAATGATTATTGGAAACCCCTACAAAACAGTATATTTGTTCAAACATAGAGATAGACAAGTACAATAAGATGACTGCCAAAATATTTTGGAGCCACAACTCTGGGTCTAAACAGATGAACTATTCTATTTTTTTTTAAATTGTTTTATATTGAAGGCTTTCAGAAATGAAAAATGTCTCAAAGTTTTAGGGCCCTGAAGGAAATAGAAAGGAGACAACACAAACCACAAAAAGGTGGCTCAGCACTGAATTTAAAAAATCGCTGAAATGGGAGTTCTACAAGGCTGTATGCATGCCAGCATACAGATAGAATACAGAGTGGAGATTTGGTGCAAAAAAGTCAGGATTCTAACATTTAGGATGCATTGAAATAGTAAGAGTTTTAAGGTACAACTTTAAGAAGCTTTAATGTCTTTTACAAAGAACAGAGTAGTATTTTGTGAAAGAAAAAAACTAACCACTGTGAAACACAATGGGCGGACATTACTACTTGTGCTTTAAAAAATAAGTTAAGAGATGAGATTATGCATCACAAAAAACACCCCTCAGTATCTAGTTTCTAGAAATTAAATGCAATTCCCCTACTTCAAATATGTTTGTTTTTACACGTGTACTAGCGGATGAAACTACTTAAGGCTATTCATACAAATACAGGAATTAATGACTGCACGGAAAGGCGTTTGCTTGCTGCTGAAGATAGCAAACCGGCATTGTTAGCGGGGACTGTAGATGTAAGAGGTAGCTTCCGGATAAAAATGTGAATTTTGCACACAAGTATTTAGGCATTGATAATCCATAAAATTGATGGAAGCACCTGCCAACCCCCTTAATGGCCCCAGCTCGGGTTTCCAAGGTTATACAGGGGTCAAAAATTTAAAATGTTCTGAGTGTGTTAAAAAGCAACCATGGTGTTGGTGGTCACAAGGATTCCAAAATTAAGGTATAGTTTACACGAGTTATGGGGTAAAAACTGTAAAAAATGTGAAAAGTCAATTTTGGGTGTGTACTGGGTCAAAAGTAAAAGTTGATTTGATTCAGTTAATATAGTGCAACTGTTTCCCTACATTAAAGGATTGAAATAAGGAATAGTTTGCCTTATCTGCTATGCTACTTTTAACGTTATCCAACCAAAATTAGTCACAGGTCAATAGAATCAATTAGATGCCCAGTGTTGACTTTTTTCGCACATTTTGGTAATACCAGACACGTAAGATAGTCAAAAACTATTACTATATTTCATTCGATTAGCTAACCAAAAAAGAACATTTACAAAAAGTTGAGCAACTTTTAGTTTTTGACACCTGTACAAACCAAAATTGGACTTTTTTTACCATTGATACGTTTTTACCCCCTTATCCTAAAGCTATAAGTCACAGTAGTGTAAAAACTATACCTTTGTGAATCCTTGTAACCAGACAGGAATCATGGTGGCTTTTCAACACAATAGGAACATTTTAAAAAATGTTACACCTGTGTAACCTTGAATCCAGGCTGGGGGCCACGAAAGGGTTGTGGCAAGTGCTTCCATCATTTTTTTGATATCAATGTATAAGTACTTGTGTACCAAAATCCACCAGATTTATCCCGGATTTGCACACTCATATAAGATTGTTCACTACAGTCCCCCACATGGGAAGCTGCTATCAGAACGGTTTAAGAGAGAGTGATCCTCAACACTCTTAGAGGAATCTATCTTACAACAAGTTTTGTATAAATCAATATTGAACAAATCGAATCTTCATGCTCACCCCCCCCCCCAGGACTCTACCAAACCAAACTTTTTAGGTTCCCAGTTTAGGGTCTAAACCACATTTGAGATGTTAACAAAAAAAATTTACTGGCACTCTAGCGAATTAAAGAGGGCGTCCAAAAATGTCCGCCAAAATAGCGGGCGCCAAAGAAAAGATATGAGTTGATCATACTTAGAATTGACAAACTCTTGGTACAAAGCCAGATCCAATCATCCCCAACTCTTGCAATGTCATTGAAGAGCGAATCTTCCATTTGCCTGTATTATCTTTATCAAGATATCTTTACCCAAGCAATTTCAAAGCATCAATTAAATGTCATATATCGTCATTTCAATACCCTGTCATCCTGTCATTTACATGTTATTTCTATTAATTTTTCGGCGGCCATTACAGATAAAGCACAAATGTTTGCAAAACGCTACTTAGCTGATGTTAACTATTAAAGGGATTATTGGCATGATCTATCGGCACATATATAATGAAAATATCCCTAAATAATACGTCCCAGATGGGTTTCATGGCCATTGGAGTAGTCCTTGCGAAAAAAATCCAGGTTATTCCGACAACAGGTCAAGACCTTACAACAATCATGAACTGCATCTTCATTCCCTGAGCTATATTCCAACGAGCATGCCAACACCGAACAGAAGCCAGGCTGAATATTCGCTGGC
Organism: Ophioderma brevispina; assembly: GCA_023653785.1. Lineage (NCBI taxonomy): Eukaryota > Metazoa > Echinodermata > Ophiuroidea > Amphilepidida > Ophiodermatidae > Ophioderma > Ophioderma brevispina. Next base: position 4,050 of record JAMKCH010044782.1, on the reverse strand, counting down.
TTCTGTGAATGTTGTACAGTCGTGACAGTTGTCGGAATAATCTGGATTTTTTTCGCACCAAGGCATACTCCAACTGACCATGACAACCATCTGGTACGTCTTATTTAGGGATATTTCATGTGGACAGGTTGGCTGCTGAAAACTAATCTGGGTGCAATTGAGTTGGTAATTGCAAACCAATTATTGTTGGGGCCTACTATAGACCACCTAGCTCTGAACATGGAGTATTTAAAGGATGCTGAGGGATTCCCTAAATAAAATCAAAAATATCCCCCTAGCAAGTTTGGCTTGCAGAGATTTTAATATGGTGGTGTAAATTGGAGTCGCAGTGTATTACGCGGTTTGCTCGAAACCAGGATTGAAGGAAATGATAGAAATGGCTGCCAGACTTTGGTTTGAACAGATCAATTGATAGACCCACACGTGGAGATAGAATTTTAGATCTTTTTAAAATAATAGCACACTGGTTAATAAAGCTACCACTGTGCCAGGCATCAGTGACCATGATAGTATTCCAGCTGTTGAGATTGATTTAGGTGTTAAAAGATCAAAACAACCCCCAAGGAAGGTGTTTCAATATCAGAAAGCAAATATTGATGGTTAAAGGTGTGCTGGAAATCAGCAATGATTTTTCAAAGAGGGACCTATCTCTGTTGATGCAATAGTCTTTGGATTGATTGCAAAATGGGGTTAGCGGTTTCCATTGAAAATCAGTCCCATCTAAAATGCAAAAAACAAAACAAAAACAGGCATGGATTTCCCCCAAAATCAAACGTCATCAAAGATGTAAGCAAAGGGCTTATAATAGGGCAGTAAAGGAAACACAAAGGAGGACTAGAACCATTTTTACGCCGTCCGTAAAATGGTTAAAAAAGAAACGAGGAATCCCTATAGAGGCTAATTCAGTGAAACATGTTTTGGCATCTACAAAGAAGGGTTTAGCTTTATAAAAATCCACTCAGAAACGACAATACTAGTATTTCTGCTCTTAAAGACCCGAATAGTGGTACGACTATTATGGATAGCCTGCAGAAGGCCGAATATTAAGGAAACCAATTCAAGTCGCAGTTTACTATTGAAAATTTGGAAATATCCCAACTGAGCATGAAAGCGATGTTCCATCTATGCCTGAATGGTCTGTGAGGAAGACGCATTAATAAAACTGTTATCAGAGATGATCCAAACAAAGCCTCAGGCCCAGATGGGGTGTCGCCCAATATCTAAAAATACAGCAAATGAAAATGCCGGGCACTCACCATTTATTCAGCCACTCATGTGACACTGCGTAGTTACAGCAGATGAGTTGCTTTCAAATATTAATCCATTTATAAAAAGGGCGATAGGACAAACCAGCAATTCCGTCAGGTAATCTTACATCTTCTGTAGCAAAGTGTTCGAACACATTTTAAGTCGCAAGTAATGAAACATCTGGATAAGTATACATCATATGTGAAAATCAACAGGCTTTCGCAAAAACCATTCATGCGAGACGCAATAAAATCATCCATGAGATTGCATCTCAAGTCGACCAAAGAAAACAGATCGACGTGATCATAAGGATTTTGCGAAAGCCTTTGATAAGGTTCCCCAGCCAAAGGCTTTTACTGAAGTTAAATCGTTATGGGATACGGGGCAAAGCGTTAAAATGGACCGAAGCATTTCGGCCCCAAGGCGCAAACAACGCGTTGTTATGACGGTAAATGTTCTCAGTGGGTGGATGTGGACTCTAGTGTCCCACAGGGCACAGTCACAGGACTACAGATTTTATAGTCTTTAATGATCTGCCGAGCAATATAAAACTCAAGACTCCAAAATTATTTGCTGACGACTAATCAGATATAGAGTCATAGCCGGTCCTGAGGATGTGCATATGCCCAAAATGACTAGATAGAGGTGACAGCCTGGCAAGGTAGATGGCAGATGATGTTTAATGCACAGAAATGTTTTTTAAGAAGAAACCATCAAGATCTCCCCTACATATATAATACACATTAAAATAATTACTACATTGGCTGATACAAACGAATATTCATACTTAGGAATTACAATTACATCAAATCTGACTTGGAATGTCACATATCACAAAATAATATCTAAGCAAAAGAACTCTGGGGTTTGTCCGGCGGAAAATCTGTACTAATGCAACAGAGTTGTAAAATATAGAGTACCAAACGCTAGTTCCGCCCCGGTAGGAATATGGTAGTTCCATATGGGGACCCACACTAAGGAACTCATACAGAAGTGGAAGGGTACACAACAGAAGTGCCCGCTTTGTCATGGGGGATTATGGAAGATACATAGGTAACGCAATGAAGGAAGAACTGGGATGGGATACTTTAGAACCAGTGGCGTAAGTGACAAGAATAAATCTTTCATGAAGCACTCCTGGGTCGCCTCGCCATTACGTTACGAAAGATCTTCCGCACGGTCACACGATCTTCTCGACATAGTCAATTTTACCAGATCACAAACAAATAAAAAACTGTCTAAAGTACTCATTTATACCAAGGGACATTGGTAGACTGGAACTCATACAAATTAATCAACAATAGAAGAGAAGCAGAAATTCAAACGGAAGCTAGAAACACATAACTACAGCAAGAAATAAAGAAACCACCAAGTCGCCATTGAAAGTGCACCATCCCTACCCGTTTGCCCCTTTTAGGGGTGTTGGTTAGTAAACAGACCAGAACCAGACCAGATCATGCCAATAAATTCCTTTAAGGCACGCAATACAACACACAGGAATTTCATGAATGCACGGAAAGGTGTTTGCTTTCCACTGAAGATAGCAGCGCAACAATGCCGGTTGGCTATCAGATTATGGCTCTCAAGAAAGAGAGAGGAGATTACACTGAATCGCTCTTAGCAATGTGTATCATATTTAAACAAAAATCAGAATTCATTCATTGACACACCTCAATATTCAAGTCAACTGTAACCAAAATGAAGTGTCAAATTACCACAATGAAATGTTATTTCATTCGGTTTTTAAAATACTCTGTATTCGACCAGAGGGTGTTTTGAGTCAATCCACAATGCCACCAGTTTTGGGAAATTTCACCTCAATAGGGTGATGTGATCTCACAAAAATCCTATCTCACCACATAAAACCCTGACTTTATGCTCACTTTAGCCCACAAAGCATTAGTACTTTAGGAGTTTTTTGCAAGATTATGAAATGTCCTGTGTTTCTTTAACACTTTGGAACACTTTTTATCCCAAGTACTGAAAGGTGTTTAGTACAGTAACCGTATAGGCACATTGCTATGCATTATGGGATTGATTCCAAAACAACTTGGTATTATACGAGTCTTGATATCAAAAATCCGCTCATGCATGTCAAGTGTGAGATGCAAATTAGTAATTGATGGCTAATTTTCCATTTCTATAGCTATTTTTACATGCTGGGATTCACAAGAACACATTATGAAAGCCCTTTGGAAATAAACGATCCTTGCCCTTCGCTCTCAGAATCCCTAATTGAGAATACTTCATTTGTTGGAAAGTCAGGGCAAATCAAAGAACCATTTGATTTACATAACTATAAGAAATTGGCCACTCAGAATTGAAGATGTTTTCGTGAACTGAAAGCCCCTTGTGGATATTGATAAAATAATTGCTCGCAAAGTTGGTTGACAGGTATAAAAATCTCTCCCATGGCATATCCCATAATATCTATGAGAAAGCTTAAAGTGGGCCAGCAATAAATTAGCCCAGAGCGAGGTGAGAAAGGTAATCCACAATGCATCATGATTGACAAATTACCCCATAAATTAGGTCATGTGTTCCCCCTACAGTACCACAGAAAAACAGGCAACCTTTATGTCTTTATTGCATGAGCAATTGTAGGAATGGTTTCTCCAGATTCTTTTTGTTTAACATGAACAATTACTTCTTACCCTTTACCACCAGGACTGGCCCGTCGTAAGCCACACTTTTTATCCAATGCCATCGGAAAGACCTTTATGTCAGCATGATTTGTGTGTCTGTCTGTGGTCTCAAAACATTTACGTATAGTCTTCTGGTGAAACTTTTTCAACTTACTGT
>JAMKCH010044781.1:0-12530 GCA_023653785.1 Ophioderma brevispina | reverse complement strand
CCTAACCCAAAGCCCGTTGGTTAATAGCAGTATACGGTACGGAAAACCCGGGGGGGGTTTAGGAAGCCGTATACGGCTTGGCTACGGAGGAGGAAACACTCCCTTCGTAAACTCCATTTTAAATATTGTTAAAAATTATACAACATTGTCACAATAAATATCAAATTTATAAAGGACCTTTTCAAGAAGGAATTCAATGGGGCAAAAAGAATTGCAAATAGATGCTTCTACTAAGGAAGTTATGGACTCTTGAAAGCATATAACCTCCTCTTGCATTACCTGTGCTTTTAAAATTATTATCGTATTCTTTAATTCTGGGCACACGGGCGTACGACAAGGAGAGCTTGATTACAAGGCGGTCATGCATTCAACGTACGCACGACTACGCCAGACCTGCACCCTGCATTAAACGCGCACTATATTGCCGTTGTCAAGAGCATTGGAACATACGCTTTTGAGGTAAGGATACGCAATACGCGGTTTTGTTTTGGTCGTTCGTTTGTCCCAGACTTAATGAATACGATTATAGTAGGGACCGCAATACCACTGCGCATGCGCTGCCCCCCACAAAATTTCGGGATGTTGGGAGTTCCCAGGAGGGTGTTTTGAATCAATTCCCATGAGCATAGCAATGTGCCTATACTGTACTGTACTAACTCATGTCAGTACTTAGGGCCTGAATGAAAAGTGTTCAAAAAGGTAAGAACCATAAGACATTTCATAATCATGCTAAAAATTCCCTAAAGTACTAACACTTGTGGCTAAAATGAGCATTTCAAATCAGGGTTTTTCTATGTGTCAAGAGTAGGATTTTTATGGATCACATGGCCCTATTGGAGATGAAATTTCCCCAAAATGGTGGCATTGTGGGATGACTCAAAACACCACCTGGGATTTCCCCGTGCAATCGGCCGTTTTCGGAGAGCAGAATCAAATTGTGTCATCTGCGTTGCATGCTGGGATTGTTTCACCTTCAACCTGGCACCAGTTTTTAAAGCACTCGTACCTCTCGGTAAGAAAATATTTCATCAATTTCGACCGCATTTTCGACGATTTTTAGATGGTTGAGATTTCAAAAAACAAACTTTAAAAGTTTAAAAAAAATTTTGTGCATGGGTTAGGGGGGGGGTTGAAAACCGATGGCAAAAATAAATGGAAAAGAGAACGGCATCGAAATATATATAAACAATGTTCGGGGTTCAAAAATCTCGGCAGCGCTTTTATGCGCTGTCGTTTCAAGTCACAAAAAAGACCCAAACTGCGAACGAAATTGACGTAATTGTAAGCCGATTGTAAATTGTTTACAAATTTGTTTACTGTCTTGTTTGCTCAAAATTGCACTATTTCAGAGGTAAAAACAATGAGATTGTGTATTATAGGCAATAAGGCCAAGTAAAAAAAATACCTAGTTTCCGTCCTGCGCGCATGGTTGTGGCTTGACGACCATCAAAAAAAGTTTTTTTTTCTTTTATTAATTTGTTTTTTTCTCGAAAAATTCATAGAAAAATCGGAGTAAATTTCAAATTTTAGTTCGCTAAATTTGTTCTCTTTATGCAGTCTATTTATGCGTACGTCAGCACAGGTAGAGTCTTTGACGCCTGCCGATAAAAGTCTATGCATATTGAAATCTCCCTTGTGGAAAGTACTCTGTCACAGTCGGTATTTTAATTTTATTAAGTTAGAAGTCTATTATGCCGCTACGTCAGCAACAGGTTAGAGTCTCCCTATGACGCCTGTGAATAAAGTCTATGGACTCTTGAAATTTACTTGTGGAACGTACTCTTTTTTACAGTCGATATTTTATTAATTTAGGCCACCGTGTTCGCCACTAAAAACGTTGGAATCAAAATAAAATAAAGATGGAAATAACGACTATCAATGTCTTCCGGTTTAGCATTGAGTCCCTGGCCCCCGCTCGCAACTGGCAAACATGGCGGCTCAAGATAGCGGTTGTGCCATTCCGTTACACTGTGCTGCCATTCGAATAGCAAAGTGGTACCGGCGTGGTATATTAGGAGGACTAAGGATTCAGTCTATTCCTGGTTTCTGAGAATGTTTAGAGCCGCACATTTTTACTACAGCAGTTCTTTCAGAAACGGAAAACCAGGCAGGAATCGCGTTTCAATTCCACTGTCATCTGCGTGAAATAGGCCATTATCGTCTTCCGATTAAGACCAAATTCATCGTTTGTGAGCTAAAACAACAATTGTGTTTAGATTTTCGCAAGTCAGCGGTACGACGACAGTGAAGGATGTTTCGTGTGTGTGTGCATACTAGTTCCGAATGCACTCAGTCAGTAATTCTGAAACAATACTATGGACGTACAGTACCGGATACAGATCAGACTTTGATGGACCTTTTTTCAATGACTTTGCGACAGACTTGTTGGACTTTGTTAACTGAGGCTGGAATTTATTTGCCAAGATATCCAAAGACCACACTAATATTTTTGTAAAATTCCGAAAACAATTTGTTGCCTGCTTTAGCTTTTTATACCTGAAGAAAGAATGGAATGCACAACATTAAAACATGGACTGTACAGTATGCAAATGTCTTTTAACTTTCTGATATTGTGTTTTAATTTTATTAAGGGCACATTGTTCAAGGTTAAACATTAGTAGGATAATGTGCCTTTTGGAAGCAAAAACATACCTGGGATTTTGAAGAAAAGGAAGTCAAATTTGGAAGCTTTGTTTCCTTTTTGGAAGGAACCATCCGGCCATCTTGGATCGCAATTAAAAAAAAAAAAAAACGCCCTCCTCCTTGTTTCAAAAGTTAGGACTGAAACATTTTTTTTTTACTTGGCCTAGCTCATGAGTAAAACTGTTCCCAAATGGTTTGGGCACAGATGAATTCAATGTCTACAGAAACAACTCTCAAATTTGGAAATTTATAACCAAATTTGCTTGGTTACCTACAGAAAACCCAAATTAATGTTGTTGTTTATCCATGTTCCATGGGCAACCAGATAAGAATTGTTTACAAACAAACCATTATGGTACATTTGTATTTTAAAGCAGATGACTATTTCTTACAGTCTTATTCCAAATTTGAGACTCATTGGACTTAACTTCGTGGAATTTGATAACACTTCAAATTTTTTACTACTTTGTTTCTTACTGCTTGTTTACCCATATTTTTTGCCCTTAATAGAATAAACAATCAAATTGGTTATATACGGACAAACAGAACATGTAAAATGCATGGAAATTGTGTATTAAACCCTCTTAAGGTGTTATTATTTTTACCAAACATTGAAAATAGCACGTTATATTGTTTAACACGGTCAATTCCACGAAAACAATTGTGTTGTTTACTGTGGTTTTCCCATAGCAACACATATTTTTGTTGCTGGTACTTGAAATGAATTCATATGCGGAATCCTGGGTACTATCCGTAAACAACTATCTCCAAAATTTTTGATCCTGGGACTTAAACTAAGGTAGCTATTCAATTTCAATTTGTTTGTTAATAATTTGTGTTTTAAAAAGCTGACCACCAACCAGAAACAATGCCCATTTTTTTTTTAACTGTTAATTTATTGACGAATGATTCCCAATTTTTGGCCCTAAAGGCATAACTCAAAAATCACCCAAACGTATCCTTCATAGAACCGTACCACCTATTGACCCCATTCAAAAAGTGGCTATGCTCAGAATCCCCTTCTCTATCCATCAAACATGCTACAACTGAAAAATAAGAATTCTTAAAAATGCCTGTAGTTCCCTAAATGTAGTGTTCTTCTTTGCTCTCTTCTAGATCCATCAGATCCCCACCGTTCAGGCATCCGAGTTTATTAACTATACACAACCTTAGGCTCTCTCGCGTACACAATTGGTAGTCCTTGGGAAATCCCTCGCACCTGTTAGATACAAAGAGAAGTTTTATGAAATCGGAACTGTTTGCTAACCACCTGGCACTTGATAAAGTAGAACTAATATTTTTATTTTCAAGCTTGTCAAATTTATAGCAAAACAAGTCCAACCAAACTAGTACAAAATTGTGGTTCTAAAAGACTCAAAATTCCGGTCAATCTGAGAAAAAAACATTTAATATCGGCATGCATGCTGATAATATTATCAAAACATAAATGGTTGCTGATAAACAGCAAAATATCAATCTTAACTTCAGGTGCACTACTGATATGTAAACAATCAAGTATTATGTCGTTGATGAAATTAAACAAATTAATTTAACTTGGGTGCATTCCTGATTCTGAACAGGGAGAAGTATTTTACTGATGAAAGCAACAATAAATATGATTTAGAATCAGTGAACCCTAATGATGATGGTAATTCTCAGTGGTGCTATAAGAACTGCCTCCAAAGTTGTGAAAATCGAACTTGGTTCTTACTTTGGGAAAATTACTACACCCCACCACCTGAACTAGTTCTTTATGTTCAAATCGCTTCTGACTCTCTTGTTGACTAGGCTTTGGGTCTTTCCTTGGTTACACTCACCTGTTTCTTCTTCTCCACTGCCACCCCTTCTGACTCCTCGTGTAAGCTTTTTAAAACATTTTCTGCCAGCTTCCATCAGGCTGATAATTGTGCTCTTTTTCTCGCCACCACCTCTATTGTGTAACGGAGAAACGAAGATCTTTGGATCAGTTGCCTTCTGTTCCAATACATTTTTCCTAAAGTTCAATTGTGACTTAAGGCATTTCCTTCTTTTCTGCTCCTGATAAATTTCCTTCCACAGCTTTATCCACCTGCTCCTCACTCTGCAACAATCCCCAATATTAAATCATCTGATTGTTTGAATTTTCTTTTTCATTTCCTCTAATCTGCTTTGCTTCCTTCCTCCTGCTCCTGATAGCTTTCCTTCAGCATTCTCTCCTTTGCCTCCTAAGTTTTCTAGTTTCTGCTGCCTCTCCTTATACTCCTTCGGGACTCTTGTCACTGCCCTTTTTGAGTGTTTCAGAATTGGTTTTTTCCTCTTTAGCATCCTTGCCTTAAGCCATTCTGATGTCTTATTGAAGCAAAACATAAGGTTGGCCTCTGCTGTTATTGTAGAATATGGTGGGGGCCCCTGGAACGCAACATGTGATCATAATAAATGCAAAAATTGTTTGTTCGCAAAACTTGTTATGCATGCACTTCCACGAGCAGCATTCCTAACATCTTCTGATGCATTCTCATATCTTCCACTGGGAAGATGGTCGTGGTACAGCTTCTTGGCCAACTTGCCTATGGCAGGGGAAGGAACAGAAACCACACTGTGGCGTCAGCATCATACTCAGAGGTTCACTCAAAACTTTTTACAGGATGTCCTCCTTGACAGGTTGGTCTGGAAAGGACGTGATGCACCACCAAGAGTCATGAACATTATCTTCATATTTCTGTCAGAAAAATCACCAGCTGAAGATAGCGTGTATCTTTCTAGATGTTTGTAGATGGTTTTCTAGCAGGTTCCAAAGTGGTGTTGTTACCAGCTTGCATATTAGACCCATTGCTTTGCTTGGCATTCTGCCATAAAAAGTGAGTGCACCTTTAATTCAATGAGGACCCAGGGTAACTGCTGCCCATCCTTCGCCAAAAAAACGTAATCTATAAGGTGCAACCATACACTCAGCAACATTATGAAATAGGTATTAGAAACGATTTCCTTTGTAGGGTGTGATGGGTAGATCATGTAATCCATGCTGTTTGAGAATTCACACGTTATCTCTACACCAATCTGCTTGACACTTGGTTTAGGACACACCACCCTCCATATGCAAATGTTGTTGCATGCTGGCCTGATCATCCTGCACACCCCCCCCCGATTCAGATTTTTTTTCTGAATGCTGGGTTTCTGAATGGGTAACATCCATGACTCCACCAAGTGTAAGACTTTCAGTTTCTCTTGTAGACTCATTGGCTACCCTCAGGCATATCCCTAAACCTGTGCAGGGTCCACAAAAGAAATTATTAAGTCTCATGATTGTTTTGAAAGATCCTCATGGAGGTCACTCCCAGTCTTTTCTTACAAGTGGTAGGATTTCAGCTCTGTAGGATTCTAGAATTCATTGAACTTTATGTCCGCAATAATTGGACTATCCCATGACGTTTCTTTAACATAAGCCTTTAACAGTCTATATTTGAATTGCCCAAAACAGTAATGTGCATCACATGACATTTTTGTTGTAGCCTTCAAATTTGTGACTCTCACTGACAACATCACCCCATCTTACCTGATTCTATTCAACTCACCGGTGCTTTCACGAAACAATATTCTACCTTTAGCACCAGTAATATCCAATTTTAAATGAGTGAATTGGCTTAAAATAGCAATACAATCGGGACTTAGTCACCGGTCAGAATCTTACAATCTTGGAATTTCATTAAATTCACTTCAAAGAAAGTTGATGAAGATCATTTACCACTATCTGTATTGATAACACTCTAAAGGATACTTCGAGGTGAATCAGGTATATTTATTTATTTGCTTGAACGTAAAATTATTGGAGAATGGTGTGACAAAACTTTGTCATATCAGTTACACACGATTTTGGCATGACCCTCCTTTGATTAAGGTTAATGGCATTAATAGAATTGTACATATGAGGAGTCAGTGCTCAGCCGGACTACATTGAACTGGGCTTCTGGTGGCTCTCCTCATCAGACATAGTATTGCGAATGTTGAACAGCAAGTTTTGTGAAGCTAGATTATTTTGTGGATTGTATACAACTTATCTATCGAATCCCGATTTTTGCCTTAAATACATCCATGGTGCTTTTGCAGATTTATAACACAATGCCTCGGAGACCAACCACATATGGTCTGCCACCAGGATCTCTGAGAGCATAGCATATACTTGCGTCCAAATTTGGATGATTCAGCAGTTTCAAGTGTTGTCCCTTCCTGGCTCTGGAGTTCCTCTGCTACTTGCTCTGAGGCAAGGAACACCTTTGAATATTCATGTCCCTCACAGCTGAAGTGCTAGGTACTGTTTGGTTTCTTTCCAGCCAACTGTAACACTTCTGTTATCACACTTCCCACTCGGTGTGTAGCCACATTGTTGGTTAGCAAGCCATGAACACATCGTTGTGTTTCTGTGGTGTACTCTCTACCCCTCTCATAGCCTTTTATCAAGGCTTTGATTATTTATTCAATTTGTGTGAGTCCGCCCCTGTCTGGACCGCTCAAAGCTGAGTCGTAATCAAGCCTTTTCGCAAATATTTCCTTTTTTAAGTTTATTTTAATTTTGGCCTGTTGTTTTGTGATATTTCTTCCGAAACTATAGCGATCGTTGATTGGTCAATGATGATGTCATCGTTCGCTTAAAATAGTTCCCAGAATACGAGTTTATTGGACCTGATCAATAACCATTCAATTATTGAGTTTTGGGTAGCGAATCCAAAAACAAGCGAATACAGCATACGGCGGGATCCCTGATACGCAATCTGGGAATTAAATGGCGAACTAACACTCTTTCTGCTGTGAAAACGGCCCGGTGAAATCATGGTGGAATTACAATGCATCGTGTAGGATCCCGTGACGTGTAGGATTATTCGAGCAGCTAGCCGCCGGTGCTGAGTCCCTGTGCGGTGCTGAGTATATTATGAGATGAGGGTATTTGAAGCTATGGCTACGTGTACTGATGTGCTGATGTGCGAACGGTTTTACTATAAATGGGAATTTCATCATGTCGTGACCATGTTGTTTGTGTTTACAAACGATTTTTCATTGCATCGTTCAGACCATGTCGGCCGGAGTTCAGCCTTATTGTGCATATGTTGGACTTTTGGAGGTGTCCTTTGCCTTGGTCAATTTGTCATGGTATTGCCGAGGAAGTTCATTGCTAGACAGACTAGGAGGTGTCGTGTCCCCGAAAATTCTCGGCGTGAATGTTGTGAACTAGACTCATTTCTGCTTGAATTTTGCGGGATGTTCGCACACAACGACACTTTGGCGTGGCGTGATGATACGCGGGTCAGTATTCATCAATTTTAAGGTTCAAATCAGCGTCATGGGTCCCCCACCCCCCCTGGAGTGGCATTTTGACTGGGCACTGTGCAGTACGAATATGTGGATAAAATGATGACGTATGCCTAGTCTAGTCTCATATTCAGTGTTTTTTTTTTTTTTTTTTTTTTTTTTTTTTTTTTTTTTTTTTTTTTTTAAACAATTACAATTAAAACTAGCCCATCTGCCACGCATCTCACATACCGTACAGACTCACTCGCAGCTGTCAAAATTTCGTCGAGAGAACTATTTTGCTTTGATCGTATGCTAATCATGCCGGGCAAAAATCGATATGGTAATTTTGACTGGCGGCGTCATAGATATTGGCAAGTATCTGAAGATGTTGTCAATCGATGAATTGGGCGGGCTTACGATACGACATACTTTGATTGACACATTATGCGTGCAACAGGGAAATACCAATTTGCGCAAATACGCCTCCTCTCCGCTCGCCTCACTCCTCGGCGTTCGACACGCACCTTCGGCTCGCCGCGGTTGGTGGATAAAAATGCAGACGTCTTTGACAAAGACTAACCCTCGTCATCAGAACAAGTCCACAACAGCAGTTCCTTGGAGCTGGTCCTGTGGAATGTCGCATTGGTATTGTAATTCTATTACCTCTTTCCTAAGGTTTTCAACTTCATCTGTCTCTACTTTTTTCGGGCAAACTTCTGGCTCGGCGGTCTGTGAATCTTTCTAATGTTTACATCCTTCCTTGCCCTGTAGTATTTTTCCCTTGACCTTAAGTTTTCCTATCCTCCTTGCGTTTTCCATTACGGGGCTTCTTTCCTCATGCTGCAATGGCCATGGCTTGGTCATTTACTTCCATGCTAACTTGATTTTGGCTCCTAAAGTTGAATTTGTTGTCATCTTGATTTTATGTCGTCATCTAGCTGTCTTATGGCCATACCGAAGTCAACCGTGCTACTTCTCCTGCAAGTGTAGTGGTATGCAGTTTACTCTTAGTTTGTGAAGGTTTTGCCACTGCTTCTGTGGTGGCAATTCAAATAATACTGCTAAAACTTTGTCAACTCTGCTTCTCTCCGTTCTGGTGTTTAAGTAGGTGCCTTCAAAGTCTTATAGACTGGTTTCATCGCCTAACTCTCTGCACGATACTGGGAATTGCTTTCATCATGATAACCATATGTATTAGCCAACCATTTTTCCGTAGTTAAACCGCTAACCGGGACCGGTCGTTTTGGGGCCGACCCGACAGGCCCAAATTGCAACGAAGGCAATCTATTTTTATTTTTAAACGTAACGGCCCAGAGGCACTAGAGCCAAAGTTTGCGTTTCCATTGCATCTCGGCTTTCATTTTTTTTGTTTTTCTTTTTCCCCCGGCACAGGAAATAGTAGCGTAAAGTCAATAACGCCCACATGCAACAAAAAACATTGCGTCATTTTCTCCCCGGAAGAACGGCCCATATGCACGAAAAACATCCAGCGTGCGAAGGGGCAAATAAAAACGGATCATAAATAAATAAATAAATAATGGATGCGTACTCTGCACACTGATCGCATGAAATGTGTAGCTTATATTCCCAGTCGTGATGGGCGCTATTACGCTACATCCAACATAGGAGTCGTGCGTGGCGCTATTATGCTACGGGTCTGCTCTCCGGTTTACGTCATGAATCGTTTATGCTTAATTAAAAAAAATCGCTTGCGAAATGGTGGCCGCTAATCCACCATCGAATCGAAATTGTCTATGGGCATTTGTTAGCCATGTCAACCCGCCTATGAAATCATGCTCCTTCTGCGGGCCAACCTTCCTAATGGCAGTGAAAAGCATCGCATCACATTTCCCGGAATGACGTCCCAGTGTCAACGAAGAACATCACGTCATTTTCCGTAAAGACGGCCCAAATGCAACGAGAACATCGCGTCATTTTCCGTAAAGAGACGGCCCAAATTCACCAGAACATCGCTCATTTTCCGGTAAGATACGGCCCAGATGCAATGAGGCGCAATGAGAGTCATTTGCTCGACCAAAAATAGTTGTTGACCAGGCGAGATGCAACGAAAAACCTTTTCCGACCGGTACAACGTTTTTGTTGGCTCTCATTGCCTCTGGGCCCTGTTAGTGTTATGAGGATCCAATTGTCTATTTTTCTAAAACATCACTATTCTTGGGGGACTTGGAGAACTCAGAGGGGTGCAGTGCCATAACTGAGATTGTATGGTGTTACCACCTGTTTTTATGTATAATTAAGCTCTTGGTTCCTGACGAGTCAAATCGTCTATGGTCAGGTCTGTTGAGTTTGCTGTCCAAGGAAATGGGTTAAAATCAAGACTAACTAATACTTTAAAAATTGCACAACAAGTCAACCTTCCAATACCATGAGTGACAAATTTTCATTTGGATTTTTTTTAGCTCTCTTAAAACATCAGACATTGTCAAACCAAACTCAAAATACACAGGGGCAAAAGGCGATTTCTATCATTTCTTATTAAAATAATTGTCAATTAGAAAAACCACATATGCTATTTAAAAAAATGTTATATAAACAGCCCAGAGTATTCTCTGGGTCCCTGTTATAGCAGAATTTTCACATATTCATCTTCTAAAATTAACCTGACCGTACAATTGACAGAAAGGAGATCCCCAAATCCTTCTGTCTCTTTTGATAGCTCCTCGGTTACGACTCCAACTCTCGCGTCATGCTCTATGCGGCGAAGAAGGGAGAAACTTCCTACCAGAGGTTCCACCTTGTTTGTGTTCTTTGGTCTCTCTTACTCTCTCGTGCTCTTCCAACAACAAATTCAGCTTTGAAGTCAAGCTTAGATGAGCAGGCTTATAATTATTATCTATTATTTTATTATTATTATAATTATTATGGTTATCACTTATTATACATTATGTTATATCATTTCCAAATAAAAAATGAAATAAAAATCTAAACCCATCATATATCAAAGCCCCAGGGGGTGTGTTCACTGTTCGTTTGGTCGGGATGGCGGCCGGGTGTGTGAATCACTCCCCGAAATTATACAAAAATTTTATTAAACCCATTTGCTACCCATCCTTATACTTGTAAGTGGCTTGCTGAACCACCGTCTCTATACCTGTGACGTTAACTTGTAACAGAATGCACCCTTCATATACCAACTTTCAAGAAAAACGGGGGGCGATCATACCCTCTATATACAAGAGGGGCTGAAAATGATACCTCCGGCCCGCACATCCCCCCTTTCCACTTAGACATGATGATATCATGTTTCACACAATGCCGGGAACCGATTTCAACCTCAAACAACATCTTTCTAGGGTTGAAAAAACTCCAAAAAAAACGATTGAAACCAGTTTCAAAGGCGTGTCCCATAAGGCTTAACACTTCAAATTTCATTTAACTGCAAACCAATTTGACACTTAGATATCAGTTTGTTTGAAAATCATCAAAGAACAATGTCAGGACCAACTCTCGTGAATGGAAGCATTCTGCTGGGGGAAACTCGACCATCAGTACGTACATTTGACCCTTTAAACCAAGTCTAGAGGTCAAATATGGCAAGATGAACCCGATTTCATAGCCCACAATCCAGGCGCGCAATTCCGAAAAATGACTTCTAAGATGGCATCAAACAAGAAGGCGGCATGAAAAAATAATAACGTCCTAATTTAATTATCGTATCCGAAATTAGAGAAAAACTACAGATTTGCCAATTGTTGATATATTCGCTGATAGGTCGCAGAATGGCAAGTTCAGAGATGGAGAATTAACGGTGAGAATCGCAATAGAAAATATAAGTCTGTTGTGGGTGCCGACCATATGACAATGGAAAAAGCGCAGGGCAAACAATGCTACAGGAGCTCATGAGCTGGAGCTTCATCACATCACTCAGCTTGTGTGTAGGTGTGTCTCGGAACATTCAGACCTCGAAAGACCAGACCTCAGACCTCGAAACATCAGACCGATCCATGAAGTAATATTTTTATCTTCGGTGTCTGATGTTTCGGGTCTGATTGTCGAGATCAAACCGAGTGGGGATGTCTCTGAAACCAATTCAGACCTCGAAACAACAGGACCTCAGCCCGGAAAGTGATTTTTTTGCCGAAGTCAACATTTTACTTCAGGGTTGATGTTCGAGTCTGATGTTTCGAGACAACAGACCCGGAAGTAATTTCACTCGAAACATCAGACCTCGAAACAACAGACCTAGACCGGAAGTGCTTTTTTTGCCGAAGTCAACCATATTTTACTTCCGGGTTGAGTTTCCGAGGTCTGATGTTCGAGACAATCCCCCCGCGGGGTTGTCTCGAAACAAAGACCTCAGACCCGGAAGTGATTTTTTTGCCGAAGTCACATTACTTCCGGTGTATGATGTTTCGAGGTCTGATGTTTCGAGTGAAATTACTTCCGGGTCTGTTGTCTCGAAACATCAGACATCGAAACAAAGACCTCAGACCTTTTATATTTTTAAAATCATATTAATAATACAATTAAAACCTGAATCCTCTGAAGTTGCGTCTTTTGATGAGATCTATCATGCCAAATTGCAAAAATAGTAGGAAAAATTATACCGGTGGCTGTTACATGTATGATAAACTAATGTGGTCTCTTAATTATCCCGATATCAT
>JAMKCH010044780.1:0-12641 GCA_023653785.1 Ophioderma brevispina | reverse complement strand
TAGCATGTTTAGTTATTTAGTTACATTGGTTCTAGTGTTTAGCCAATCAGAGGCCTTACGGGGTTACCATGGCAACCAGAGCAAAAATTTAGTGAATATAATGTAATTTCATGATCCAGGTAAATGTAAATATGACCAAGTGTATTTACCCTGTCAAGTATGAATTAAATTGTACTTAATTTGCTAGCACCATGTTTTTTTTTTTCAAATTTCAATTCAAGATTACTCTAAAAGATGTATTTCAACCCTCACAAAGTGAATTTCTAATCAACCTGAAATGGTCATATCTTTCAGAATCTTTGTTGCCAGTGCTACCAAAATTTGGTAAACGATTTCTATGGTTTCATGACTCCCGTGATTACAGAACCATTGTTATTTAAAGAAGCACGGTTACCCATTCATTACATCATATCAATGACTTTTTACATTTTGTAAATGTGACTTAAGACGTACGCTGGATTTCATACTACATAATAGTCGGGTATGTATGGTACACCCCCCGTGCACCCCCACAGAACTTACCCACACCAACCTTTTTAGGTGCCTTTTAGGGTCCTAAAACACTTTTGGGATGTTAACAGTGAAAAAATCCCGATGCTCTCGAGATATCCAAGATGGCCGCCATGATGGCTGCCAAAATTGGTCAAAATTGAAAAAAAAAGTCATATATCAGCTAAGTAATACCAATAAACCACAAATAAAATGGTTAGTTATATGATTGCAACCCTCCCAAATTCATTTTTGGTATTCTTGTTTTGCTATAATGCTTCAATTCCAAGATGGCGGCCAATATGGCTGCCAAAAGTAGTGAAATGTGAGAAAACTCGAATATTATCAAAAAAAATTTGATGAAAGAATAAATGAGATGATCAGACAATGTTTTAATCCATAGAAACTAATTGAAAGCATACTTGTGTTCTGTTTCAATGCACTTAGTTCAAGATGGCCAGCAAAATGGTCTAATTTCAGAGGAAAAGTCATGCATTCTTGGCTGAAAATACAAGTGGTAAATGATAACATAATCCATATTTAATTGGATTTTCCACCGCTTTAACACACACACACACACACACACACACATACTCACCTACACATTAATTTAGGTACCGGTAGTGAACCAGTTTTACATCAACAATTGTGGTACCTTGATTGTGGTACCGCATTGAAAAAAAAAATAAATGGTGTGTATGTACGTTTTTAGACAGCACTGTGTTAGTTCTATGTTTATCCCTGTTTTTACTCAGCTTGTTTCCATGTTAGACTAAAGAACCACACCATAGCGCGCACGCACACATTGATTTAGGTACCGGTCCCCAAATATGGTGTGTTATAGGAATCTGTTGTTATTGGTGCGTTGTAAGTGGGGTATGTATTGAAATAGAGTGCTGATCACAAAGAGGATTATTTAAGAGATGCCGAGCACCATGTTCCTGACTTCTGTGTAATTAATGTTTTGATTTTTTTTGTATTATTACACAGCCCTTACCTTTGCCGGACTAAGACCGCGTGAAAAATTGGACATTCGTAACTTTTTTCCTTCTTGATGAAAAACAAATCCAATATTTACACTGTGTCTCTATGGAAAATTGACAGTTTTGTGACATGCAACCTTATTACGTTACCTTGACGTAATTCTAGGTAACCCCCTCCCACCCCGTAGATAAGGGTTAAATGATCCACATCAAATGAATCATATTATGTGATGTGAAAGATGGCTTGTAAAATTCAATGACTTACTAGAAATAAGAGCAAGAACATAATTGTAGAGCATTGGAGAGGAGCTTAATGGAAAAGAGCTGCTTTGGCAAGGCTTGACAAAAAGTGGTGTTGTATGTGTTGGATAGTCAACAAACAAAGAGAACGAAAACACACCTTAATTGTGGGACCGGAATATTTTGTTGAATAACAGCTAAGAATGAATATAAACCGCATTTGAAGGTTAAAGAAGTGCAACTTTTATTGTGGTAACGGGTGCCCGTGGTACCACAATAAAAAGTGACCGGTTACCACAAATTAATTGGTGTGTGTATGATCACCGGTCCCGCAATTAAGGTGTAGGTAAGCACACACCAACCACACACACACACACACACACACACACACACACTACACCCTCACCCACACCAACTACACACACACACACAAACACACACGTGGTATAAATAAATACACTTTCGATGGCAATAAAAAAACGGGTCCCCTTCGAACCCAAAACATGGTCGATTAAGTCCCTAAATCGTGTCCAACAACAGGTTCCTAGGAGGCTGCATATCCTGAATCTGACCATTCCAATGCGCTGTCCTGTCATTTGTGTACGCTGGCTGTGAGAAAGTCAGAGGACACACTGGTTATATAAAATAAAAAGAAATACCATTTTGTTATAAAAGCTGGACAGTACCCAAAAATTGACAACATTATAAACATATAGAATTTTAATATAGCGATTGTACACCGCTATAACACACCACACACACTGGTACAAAGAAATACAATTCGATGGCAAGTACGAGTCCTTAGAAACAAACTGGTCGATAAAGCCTCCACATCGTGTCCAACCATTTCTGTAGGAGGTGGGATTTCTGAAAAGAGCACATCTGTCCTATTCCATTTGCACTGTCCTTTAATTTGCACGCCTGTTGTAAGGAGGAAGCAGAGAGACTTGCATGGTGGAAGCTTAGGTAGATAAACTTTAGATGAGCTCCTAATGGTCTGACGATCACCAACCATCTTCTTAAGCATGATGGCCATATTTATTTAACTTCTTGACCTTGGGCAATCCATAAAGGAAGCATACAAACGTTTCTCAGCATGACTATCAGTCTACTTCAAAACTTATCTCCCAAATGGGCCAAAACACTCCTGATAAATTCAGATGTGCCGATAAAGACATGCCACTCCTACAGACTTGGTTTGGACACGATGTGCAGACTTTATCGGCCCGGTTGGTCAGAAGGGACCCGTATTGGTCAGAAGGACCCATCAAGTCTTGCAGACATTGGTATGAAGTCAATAAGAAGAATGTCACACGAGGAGGTATTGATGTGGATGAAGAGGATGATCCATATCTGGCAGTAGTATATATCAGCTTGTCGGCATAAGCTGATTCCTTGTCAAACGGCCGCTTCCCATGGCTGAGTTTTCGTATCCCCTTTGTTGTTAGGGGTCGGGAGTAAGGAAGGAAAAGAAAATTGTCTTCGTGTTGCCATCTCAGCAAGGGCGGGCCTTGAGTGCCAGTCACTGCGGCGACACCCGGTGACATCAGCGCTCTTAGCCAATGAGACTTCCTGATCGCGTTCTTCAGGTTTTCTGGACACCACATACCGGGACATTGGTCGGCAGAGAGGCCAAAGCCAGGTGTGACGTTGAGAAAATTTCCCCTCCCATCCGCCCCAATGCTAAATTCTGGGGAGGGTGGTTGTGCCCCTGAAGGCGCAGATCTCTTCTAGGGTGTAGTTTGCCCAGAGCGAAGTAGGGCAGGCAGAGGAGGGACCCTGGTGGCTGGAGTGATGCCATCAGCAAACGTTGCCAGGACGGTCAGGTGGGAAACCGAGGTTGGGTGTTGTGAACAACCATACTAATGGTGGTTGTTTGTGGACATAATGGCAGTTGTATCGGCAATAATTTTTGCCATTATGGTTGGGTTGTGTTTGAGGAGATTCCACCCTCATATGAGGAGTTGGCTTTGGACGCTGTTTGAGTCAGAGGCGCTTAGTGAAATTATGAAGTTCTAAGCCTGGAGGGTGGTTTTGATTATTAAATCCGCTTGGATGAGGGAGATAGCCGTGGATGCATAGAAATTGAGAAAATTTGTGTGGTTGTGATGGAATCAAGGTGAGTGTTGTGAATTGGGCCCTTGTACGCTATGATGAATTATCGTTCGTATATTTGTGGTATTGTCGAGAGGGCGGTGCCTTCTTGTGTCTAGCACAACTGGCGAGTGACAAATTGTGTAAAGTTTTTTCTATGGAGTGTGAACTGCACACTATGACGCGAGATTGCGTTATTCAGTATTATTGAAATAAGTGCTTCAAAATTTGGCACTTACACTGGGTATGTGATGTATTTACTTGATTCTGCTTGCACAGCTCACGATTATTTTCCTTTGCTGGGAGCACAACGTCATTTTTTGGTTAGGTTTGGTCAAGGGACCTTCTGTCATGGCTTGTGGACAAGAATCGGAGTTTATACGATGTGGTGGCTATGACAGCAACTAAATACCAGTAGCGGCAGGGACAATCGCTATAAAAAATGCATATGGTTAGTATTTTTGACGAATACTCCAGATTTTTTTTATAACAAAGTGGATTCGTTTTATTTACACTACCAAGGTGTGTTAAGCGCTGGACACTCGCTAAATAAAAGTCTAGAGGTTATTCATTTTGCTTTATTTGAGAATATCTAGTTATAACAAAAAATTATTTTTTGTAATTTTTATTTATAAACCAAGGTGTCTCACAGCAAAGCGTGCAAAATTAACAGCGGACAGTACATGGCATAGGTCATAATCCGGAATACCGCCTCCCTACAGAAAAACATAGAACCATGGTGGACACGATGTGGAGACTTTATCGAACCAGTTTGGTCAAAAGGGACCCCGTAGTGCCATTGAAAAATGTCATTATACGATGTGTTGTGTGTTGTAAAGCGGTGGAAAATCCAATAAATATGGATTAGTTATCATTACTACAAGTATTTTCAGCCAATAATGCAATGATTTTACCTATTAAATTAGGACCATTTGCTGGCCATCTGAATTTAGTGCATTGAAACAGAACAAAAGTATGATTTAAATTAGTTTCTATGGAAAAAACTTATCTGATCATCTATTTATTCTTTAATCAATTCGTGTTGGCTTAAGATCGCCTTTTTCCATTTTGGTGGCCACATATTGGCCGCCATCTTGGATTTTGAAGCATTAGAGCAAAACGAATACCAAGAATTAATTTTGGTATTTTTAAATAACTATTTTATTTGTGGTTTATTGGTATAACCTAGCTGATATAATGAATTTTTTAAAATTTTGACCAATTTTGGACGCCAATCATGGCGGCCATCTTGGATATCTCGAGAGCATCGGATTTTTTTACTGGTAACATCCAAAAAAGTGTTAGGACCATAAGGCACTAAAAAGTTGGTGTGGTAAGTTCTTGGGGGTGCACCAACATGCCCATCTAACAGAAGCGTGCAAATCACAGGACAGCGCATGGAATAGGTCCAGAATTCAGGATAGTTCCGCCTCGTTCCAGAAACATGTGTGACACGATATAGGGACTTAATCGAACCAGTTTGCGTAGAAGCGACCCGTGTTGCCATCGAAAGTGTATGCCCATTGGGGGAATTTGCAAAGAAAGATTTAAAAAAGAAGTGATTTAGTTATACCAAGAGTGTGTGTGTGTTAAAGCGATGGAAAATCCAATTAAATATGGATTATGTTATAATTTACCACTTGGATTTTTAGCCAATAATGCATGACTTTCCTCTGAAATTAGACCATTTTTTTGGTCCATCTTGACTTAGTGATTGTGAAACAGACAAAAGTATGCTGTAAATTAGTTTCTATGTATTAAAACGTGATTGATCATCTCATTTATCTTTCATCAAAATTTTTGATAATATTCGATGTTCTCTACATTTTCACTACCTTTGGCAGCCATATTGGCCGCATCGTGGATTTGAAGCATTATAGCACAAACAAGAATACAAAAAATTGAATTGTGAGAGGGTTGCAAACATATAACTAACCATTTTATTTTGGTTATTGGTGTTACTTACTGATATATGACTTTTTTTTCATTTTGACAATTTGTGTTAGCCATCATGGCGGCCATCTTGAGACATCTCGAGAGCATCGGGAATTTTTTTCACTGTTAACATCCCAAAAAGTGTTTTAGGACCTAAAGGCACCTAAAAAATTGGTGATGGTAAGTTCTGTGTGGGGTGCACGGGGGGTGTACCATGACATACCCCGACTATAAGACTCGAAACTAAAAGTAACAGCTTTTCAAAGTTCGCTATTTGCCAAAGATTTGTAAAGATTTTTAAGTTGTCGCTCTTTTATTTTAAAATGTCTGAAAGAGTAAGAAACCTGGCACTGAAAACCATGGAAGGCAAAAGTAAGGGAAGAAAGAGGGTGTGAAGGCAAACTCTGACTGTACTATTTGTATTTTAACTCGGAAGCCAAGGACATCGTACTTATATCAGTCCACACACTTCAGATTTGAGGAGCGTCAGTGAAAAAAAAAGGCTCGCCACAAGCGAAGCGAAAGGTTGAGATGGTGAAAAAAAGACACAGACAGGAAATGACCAGTTTGTGAGCTCAAAGTCGGCAACAATGGAGGAGATTGGATGGGTGTCACTATATATTTTAGCCCACATTTTTATCAGGACGTGTTCTGCGCTCTCATAAGCAGCCTGGCATAGTCCCATCAATGAGATCTTGAAGCTCTTTTTCGTGGTCCAGGTTTCAGCGCCTGTAATAGAATGCTTTCTATGCAAACTCTCCAGCTAGTACTTTATGTTGACAGAAAGGTCTTCTTCACTATCGGCAAGACCATGCCATAGTATTGAAATCGTCCACCTCCTTGGCACTATTTCATTAGAAAGATGGGATGCTGATTGTGACAGTCTTAGCATTAAAGAAAGAGACCAACCCACCGTGCGCAGCATTTTCCAGCCATATCAGCAAGTCTTGGGCATTCTTGATAAGCATAACATGGTTCGAAGGACCGCAAGACATGTGCAAAGATCTGTGAGATGCATTCCAGTCGACGCCTTGCAATTAATTGCTTGATAGCGCGTGTACCATAATAACCGAATAATGACTCGAGACTAAGTACAGCTTTTATTACAGTTCGCTATTTTCCAAAGATTTGTAAGCTTTTAAAGTGTCGCTTCTTTGTATTAAAATTGTTGAAGACGTAAGAAATGTCCAGCAAAACTCAGAAAATTTATAGTTATAAAAAAATCGTGCATTTTGCATAGTATTTTAAACTAAAAAAAATGATTATCACTAAAGGTGTCCATTTTCTTTTGCAAAAACATTTTGGAATAAAAAATGACACATATACGAAATCTTGAACTTGTGTAATAAAAGGTAAATGGTCACAATCACATACTATTTTTGAGAACTTTAGATGGAATCAGAGGGTCTTTGAACCTTTACCCCTCCCCTTTTTTTTCCACCACATATGCATTGCAAGAGTCTATTATTGTGCTGTGCAAAAAGCATGTCAGTGCTTAGGTATAAGTCTAGGTATAGGAGGTGCTTCAGGTTGTGTTTTAAAGTTTAGGAAGACGTTTCAGTTGATCGTGCTGGGAATTGCCTAGGTGCTGGTGTTTTGTGTGCTGGAAATTATTGTGTGTTAGAGTGGGTTTTTGTTGGATCGCATGGCCTTGTTGAGGTGAAATTTCCCGAAACTGATGGACAGTGTGGGATTGACTCAATACACCCTTTAGATGAGAATTTAGAATGTACCATACCACTATGGCCTGCAAACCATGTGCAACTGAAAAGGCTTACCACATCAGTCAAATGTATGCAAGTAACTAAGTACCAGCTAAACAAGTACTCTACAGAGGAAAGTACACGATCTTACAGCAAAATGATGGAAAGTAAAATACGAAAGCAAGGATGGAATGGTATAAAAGAATTAGAACGGAAAGACAAACGGCATCTAATTTCTAAAGATATGGCTACTAGAGGTCAGATAGAGCGGGTGTGAACAAGTGTGAAAGTAATCATACTCCGGCAGGTATCTAGTCCGGGCTCCATCGACGGACAACGGAATAAGCGTGAACTAAGTTGCGTGAAGAGTCAGATGAATCGATTGCCGTATTGTCACCAGGTTCCCGGGACTGTGAGCCGGAGGAATATATCGCCTCCCACAACGGTCTTGGGTTACAAAAGAAACAAAAGCTATCAAAGACATGAGCAGCAAGAACAAAGAAATGCTTCACCGGCACTGAAAAAAAGAGATAGATGAGGGAAGACAGTTGGTCTACCTTTACGGATGTGCGAAACATGGGCAGTTGTTGAAACTGGGGGAGTCTGTCATGCAGGGTCGACGCATCTGGAAGGAACTTTTGATATATGTCTGGACGCCAGAAGATGTGCCTTTCCACTCAACGGTCAATTCATTTCAAATTCCATCCCCTGCCATATCGTAATTTACACTTGTTTCCACATCCTCATGTTTGTAGCTACTCATTCAAATGGAAGATACAATTGGCGCCATGACCAAACACTGAAAGCAATCTCTACAGGTCATGGCACGTACGTCGTAGAGGCAAATCAGAAAAAAAAAGAACATCGCATCTGAGAATTGAATCCATATTACAATAGCATTTCACACAGCTGATGGTACAGTCATCGAAATCCAGTCTTAACAATGCCTAAGAATAGCAAACAACATCTGGAGGAAAGCCAATGACTGAATATTCCTGATGAATGAGGAACACAAACAAATAGTGTTCCATCCAGAAATCACTGAGATATGAAAGTGACGGGGATGTGCGGATTGGACTTTCAAAGTAGGGGGCATTCGCTGAGGAACTTTAAGGGAAAAAAGGGGTCATTTGGTGAGGAGGATGCAAAACTGGGGGTCAATCACTGAGCTTCTCACATTTTGTGAAAAAAGGGGTCATTCTCGGAGTGAATAACTGAGCCTCTCACATTTTGTGAAAAAAGGGGGTAATTCTCGGGCAAATTCTAACCATTCAAACCCAGTTTATATTGTCCGGGTATATTGTTATAACATTAAAAGGGGCTTTCTGTGAGAGCATGAAATAGAAATAAGGGGGTCATTCTGTGACATTTGATTAAAAATGGGAGGCATCAACTGAGAGTAAAGAAAAAAAGGGGCGTCTTTCAGTGACAGGTTAAAAAAAAGGGGTCTTTCATTGACAGCAGGTTTTAAAAAGGGGTTCTTTCATTGACAGCAGGTTCAAAAAAGGGGGTCAATAGTGCCGCACATCCCCGTCACCTATTTTTATGGAGTGCCCCCCCCCCCGGGAGTGATCATCATAGAGCTGACGGTCCCTATGGATACGAACCTATCCAATGCATATGGGTGAGCAGATTAGGGTGGTATTTTGGGCGGAGGTGGCAAGTCGCGTAATACAAGCTAAATTTGGTATTTTTGGAAAGTATGGGTGCTGACAACATCACAAATCAAAATTACCCAGAATCCCTTTGGGGAACATATTCTAATGGCGTCTTCAAAATTGCCGCCATTCACATACCAAAAGCTAATGTTGGTATTTTGTGAAAGTATGGGTGCTGACATCACAAACCAAAATTGCCCAGAATCCCTTTGGGGGAATATATTCTAATAGCCTCTTCAAAATGGCCACCATTCTGTGTTTTGGGTATATCGTTTCAACACTGCATTCTTAAGTAATCGCAATTTGAACACCTTTTAACTATTTTTCATCAATCTTGATAAGTAGTGCTACTAATTATTTACACGTGATCACTTAACAGCAACATAACACTGGAAGGCGTTTGTCAAAATGGCCGCCAATATGCGTTGAATGACTACCTACTGATTAAAATTGTCCAATTTGAGATTGTTTTTGTAAAATAATTAATTGGGCGGTGGTGAAATGTCACATACTAAAAGCTAATGTTGGTATTTTGGGAAAGTATGGTTCCAGAAAACATCACAAACTATAATTACCCATAATCCCTTTGGAAAAACATATTCTAATGACGTCTTCAACGTGGCCACCATTCTGTGTGTCTGGGTATATCATTTCATTATTGCATTTTTACCAAATTGAACACATATTTGTAATTTTGCTATTAATTTTGATTAAGTTCACTTAAGATCATTAAAATCACTCACAGAAACGTGACACTAGAGGGGCCGGGGCTTACTAAAATTGCTGCCAAAATGCATTGAATGACAGTTTATCGATTAAAAGTGTCAAATTTTTGTAAGTTTATTGGGCGGAGGTTACATGTTGTGAACTACATTCTGATATTGTATTTTAGAAAGTATGTGTCCTGACAATATTACAAACTAGCAAAATCCCAGACCCCTTTGGGAAACATATGGTAATGGCGTCTTCAAATGGCCACCATTCTGTCTCTTTCGGTATATTGTTGCAGTATCTGTATCTTTAAATAATTTGAAGACCTTTCTAATATTTTTAAATAAAACATAATTGACTTACATAATTAAGTAGTACTACATACTGTTTAATTACCATGTGTTCACTTAGAGTAACTCGAGGCACTCACCAAACTAGCAGCCAATCTGCCTTGAACACAATTTTATAAACCAAGAAGTCAAGTGCCTGCCAATAGACCAGCAACGTAATTAAAGAAACAGTAACGCAACAGACTGGTCTGAATGGGAAATGTACAGCTCAATCGACCGGGAAAGCGGGAAAAGGAAAAGAAGAAATGGAGGGAAGGAAAAGTAAGGGAAGAAAGAGGGAGTGAAGGCAAACTCTGACTGTACTATTTGTATTTTAACATCGGACAGCCAAGACATCGTACTTATATCAGTCCACCCACTTCAGATTTGAGGAGCGTCAGTGAAAAAAAGGCTCAGCCACCAAGCGAAGCGAAAGGTTGAGCTGGTGAAAAACGACACAGACCGGGAAATGACCAGTTTGTGAGCTCAAAGTCGGCAACAATGGAGGAGATTGGATGGGTGTCACTATATATTTTAGCCCACATTTTTATCAGGACGTGTTCTGCGCTCTCATAAGCAGTCTGGCATATGTCCCATCAATGAGATCTTGAAGCTCCTTTTTCGTGGTCCAGGTTTCAGCTCCATGTAATAGAATGCTTTCTATGCAAACTCTTCCATGCTAGTACTTTATGTGACAGAAAGTTCTTCTTACTATCTGCAAGAAATCATTCCAATTATTTGAAATCGTCAACCTCCTGGCACCATTTCATTTAGAAAGATGGGCTGATGATTGCTGACAATTCTTAGCATTAAGAAAGAGACCAACCCTACCTTGCAGCAGCATTTTCCAGGCATATCAGCAAGTCTTGTGCATCTTGTAAGCACTAAATGGTTCGCAGTGACCGCAAGATCATGTGCAAGATCTGTGAGATGCATTCCAGTCTGACGCCTTGACTTAATTGCTTTGATAGCGAGTCTTTTGCCGTTGTTAATGTAAAGGGATTTCCAAGTAGATAGTCTACAACGATCACCAAGAGGAATCGAGCTAAGGTGTTTCCCTGGAAAATACCAGCAGTTGATAGAAACACTCTAGAGGGACCATCCATATTCTGTACATTATGTTGGGTTTCCTACATATAGCAATATGCACTGATAATTGCTCTCTGCAATACCATAATATGGAGAATATGCAGCATAACCTTCCATTCAAACGCCAGACCTTTGAAAAATCGACGACAAAACCTCCGGTGTTCTCTTCCCTCAAACAATTATGAGTTTTTCATTTGATACTCTTCTGAAGTTAGTAATCTGTAGATATCCTTTAAGGAAGTCATTCTGGTGTTCGGCGTCCTGAGTATAGGATATACATATCGTCGTGGGTTCTGCATAGTGCGAAATCAGCCTCAAAATGCTATTTCTGAGAAAACGGCGGTTTGAAAGTTTGAGTTCTTATGAATGCGTGTAATTAAATGAAATAAAAGGAAGGTTATTTTAAGTGGTGTATGTTAAATATATGAATGGCTACTAACGACGACGTATTAAAATACCAAGAAACCACTGTTTTCTTATTCAAAATGGGACACTGAATGTGGTTCGATTGTTTGTCAAACCCCAAATGTTTGATCGCTGTGCTCTACGGGAGCGAATACGTATTCGACTGCACGGAAACCCGTTGATTTCTATTTTGGTATGGTGAGATTACTATAGCACGGGTTTTTTATGATGAATGCCGATGATGCCACGATTATAAGAATACGTGGCGGTGATGCTGGGGGCAATAACCGGTGAAATAAAGAACATCGAGCTTGACGGACGACAAGGATGCGAAACTGATCGATGAATGATTGATGATGAGTATGATGATGAAGACGGGACAACGACAAAGACGATGACGATGTCTAAGGATGATGAAGACGACGACGATGACGATGTCTCTTGCATTGTGTTTATGTTACAAACCATGGCAAATTTGTATACAAACGCTTCCAATAAGCGGTTAAAGTGGGAAATATTTGCACTACATTGTCCATTATCGTTCCGTTGTAAAATACTAGCGGTTGCCCGCGCTTCGCGGGGGCAACCGCTAGCTGATTGGAATGGGAGCGGTCACTATTAAACGGGTTGATCACTCTTCCATTAAACGAATATTTCGGAGACATTACAGTATTTCTCCAAGCCTTCTTCTTTATTGTCTTTAAAAATCTGCCTCCAAATGTGTTAAATCAAGAGCTGTCAAGATTTATAGCCCCCCCCCCCCCCCCATCTCACCTGATCTATGAAGCCAGGTTGAAGATTACGGAAAGTGAAGCGCGGGCAACCGCTAGCTGATTTGAGAGGGTTCACTATTCACCTGATGCAAAAGGCTTCGCGAACATTCCATTTTTCTCCAAGCCATCTCCGTTAGGCCTATTTGCCTTTTCGGTTCGCTGTCACTAATTCCACACTTCAATCAACATCACTATGCCTCAAGCGCCTTAAGGAGAACCTTTGACAATAATA
>JAMKCH010044779.1:0-12332 GCA_023653785.1 Ophioderma brevispina | reverse complement strand
GAGATTTGAAACTGGACATGATTTATGTCAAATCACCATATAGAGAGCAAAAACTCGATTGTATAGAGGGCAAAACTGGACATATAGCGCTGTTGTAAACTCGACATATAAACGCTGCACACTCGACATATGGGAGGAAGGAAAATCGATACACAGGCGTGTGAAACTCGACATGCGCGGGAAACCATGATTTGATACGTGGTGCGTAAAACTGGACATTTTGATTTATGTCAAAATCACCCATATAGAGAGCACAACTCGATGTATAGAGGGCCAAACTGGAAAGAATAGCGCTGTAAAATCGACATATTATAACGCTGCACACTCGACTATGGTCGAGGAAAACTCGATACACAGCGCGTGAAACTCGACATGCGCGGGACTAAAACTCGCCATGATTTGCTACGGGAGCGTGCCATAGCGCCCCGTCCTACGGGCCCAGGGGGGAATCATTTTTTTTTTATATCGAATATGAAAATAAAGAGAAACAGTTGTAAAAGAGATGAAAGGTGGAAAGAGGAGGGAGAAAGAGACGAAACTAACTCGCAAAATAAAATTATTGGACATTTTTAAAATCGCAATACAAACGATCCAAAACAAAAGGAAAACTAAACAGAACAAACAAAACAAGACAGCCTGGGTTATTTATAAAGCAAGCTGCTTGTAAGCCTGTTACCCAGAAAATTCTGGATATGGACTTTTGACATAAATAGAAAAAAGGACACGCTACTCAGAAAACCCGTTACTCAGAAAGCCCGTTATCTATTCCGAAAAATTCTGAATAGTGGCCCTTAATAAAAAAGTCAAAAAGGGGGGGAAATCGCCTATGCAGAAAACCCGTTACTCAGAATGCCCGCTATTCAGAATTCTGGGGTCTTCTGAGTAACGGGTTTATGAGCAGGGGTTTGTCCTCGCACAAAGGGTTCGTTAATTAGAAGGTTCGCTAGTCAGAAAAAATATTCTGAATAACGGGCTTCTGAGTAACGGGTTTTCGGAGTAGCGGGTCTTCTGAATAATGGGTCATTTTATAGGAATCCATCCCACTATTCAGAATTCGAATACGGACTTATGAGTAACGGGTTTTCTGAATAGTGGGTCTTCTGGGTGGTAGGTGTTCTGAATAAAGGGTAACCCCCCATTAGAACGGGCATCCGCCGGATCATCTGAAAGCGATCCCTGGCAGTATGTAAGGGCAGTTGGTTGAGGATTTGTCAGATGTCCTCCCATGTCGTTGCATATTGCTGAATGGGCCATTCAGCTGAGCCGACGTTGATTCGGTAAAGGAAGGACATCATTCGTCTTTCGGGAAGATTGTTTTAAGGTAACCATAGCCACATGAAGTTTGAAATAATTATGTTAGCGGATTTGAAATTAGTGTGAGGACTGCTATAAGTTTTGTGTGACATCAAAAAACGGATCATTTATTCCAATCCAATGGGATCATTTTGTTGATAATACAATAGGTTCAAAGAAGGACCCTAATGTGACCGAATGCGGTGCTCGCGTAGAAAAACAATCCGGAGTGCCAATGAAACTCCGACGGATCAGTTCCCGGATCAGTTGTAATGAGAGATATATAAATGTTTAACATATTCAAATAGAGTTTGAATATACAACAATTAATAGTTTGATAGTAAGGATGTGATTTTAAGCCATCAACGTTATTTTGGACTGACTTGGGAATTGCAGAGGTGTGCAGCGAGGTTTTAGTTATTGTCGTTTTGTTACAAACCACCACGGTGAGACCGCAACACGAGTCTTTGCTGACGGATCTGATCCGTGATGATAGAAAGTACAGCTGAGTGAATAAGTATGGAACGCCGTTTGTAAAGAGTTGCATCATCATATAATTTGTGTGCTGTACGTGTGTGTGTGTGTGTGTGTGTCGATTGTAAAATTTGAATTGTCATATTTGTGGTGTTTGTGCATGTAAATTTTGTATTATAATAATTTGTGTGTGTATGTTACATTTGTGTTTATATGAGTGCTGGGTGCACACGTGAAACTTGTACGACATAAGCGCAATTATATCACAATCTGTGTGTTTGTTGTGTATATTGTAGGTTATACACAAGCAATATAATGCAACTAGCCTACGTGCACACCGCAGAGTGTAACGCGCCAGTAAACGCGGTGTGAAAGTATAAAAACCCAATTCGATACCACACGCATAATGCATATACGAGCACTTGTCCTATTACAAACACGCCCAAATCACAAACATCAACACACACAAAACAAACAAACGAACAAACAAACAACAAAACAACCGACAACACAAAGATTACACGCACCCAACTTTGAACACAACGGCGGTGGTGTGACACACACAGCGAATAGATACACACACAAGTTGATACGCCGCAAGAGTGTTATTTGTTGCAGGTAACAAGGTACCATTATATCGGTGAACCAATTAGATCTATATTTTGTACGACGTGCTGTTCATAGTAGTAGTACGCGAAAGTTTCTTCATGTAACTGCTCAACGTACCGTGATATGATTGCCGGGATTTTGCTCCTAGAACTGCATCATGGGCACTGAGCTGATACAGATTTTACATGATTAAGGAATTGAAAATTCCCAACATTCCCAAGTGTACAAATGTCAAATCAAAATGTAAGTTTGAAACCTATGCCTGATGACTGATTGACAGACGGTGTATCCCCTAGCCCTTAGTCTGCTGAGCAAACCTTTTGTCTTTCATTCATCTTTTAACATTGGACATTATCGCTGTATCAGCTAACTAAGGGTATGGCCGCTGTCCATGGACTTGGTATCAACATAAGCAATGCCAAATTTTAAGTCATCTGATCTCGTCAAGATTTTTCAAACTTACCTCAAACAGTCTTACAATACTTCAGAACAAGAATCCCACTGGTTTTGTTGACCACAAACGAACGCGTGTCGAACCTTTGCCCGCCAAACGCCGAAAACTGGACCACTCACTCAATGACAGTTTAGGGAGTAAATAATTCAGCGTTGAAAATTCATCCAATTAGTACTTTTTTTTCGCCGTTTTGGAGATGAAACCAATGTGTGGATTCTTGTTCTGTAGTATTGTAAGATGCTACAGAGTCCTGATTGAGGTAGCCGTTCAGACCCAGACCTCGAGCGCGCAGCGTGAGGTCTGGTGAAAAAGTGGGTAGGCAAATGGTTTTAGTATTTAATTAACCGTACAACTGAATGGCTCGAACATTTTTTTTTAAATGAGCCTATTCCCCCATATTTGAATATTGGCCCTCGAAACGGCATTCTATAAATACCTGATACTATCCTGAGTTCGAATATTCACACTCTAATCCCAGATTTTTTTACCTCTTTCATGTCAAAATCCAACGCATAAATTTGCTTCTCAAAGCCCTAAAATGTCTACCAGTGCGAATCAACAACGCTGACGTCACGAGCTAACTAACTCTGGTGTCCATGTAGTCCATCTAGAAGGCCTCGCGTTTTCCACTGACCCTCGCCAACCCGAAGGAAGACGCCGGAGCTGGCCTAGGTCACAAGGGGATGGACCCAGTCAGGAACGAGGCGAGGGTCTTTCTAGATGGACTTGCGAACATGGTCATTCGACTGGAATTTCTAGAGAAGTGCAATACGGTTGTACATGGGCAGACTTTCTTAAACCAGAAAAGCAGATAGATACATAATTTGCTACTGGTGCTGTGAATAAAATTTAGATAAGATTTCAAAGGCAGTGTAGGGATACGAATTACAGTGAGTAATTTTAACTAAAACTTTCGCCAATTAGAGCATTGCGCACCTCGGGCTTCGCCAGCCCTCTTTGGCGTAGTTTTCCGAGGGGATCATTTGATCACTAGTTTTGAGGTAAGTTTGAAAATCTTGACGATGTCAGATGACTTTAATTTGGCATTTTGCTTATGTTGATACCAAGTCATGTACAGCGGCATAACCTGTTAACGTTAATTACGATAATGTCCAAAGGTTAAAAGATGAATGAAAGACAAAAAGGTTATTGCTCAGCAGAACTACCCCTAGCCTACACCCATCGAAAGTGTGTCCTCAGCTTTGCCCAGTACAAACCCCCATGGGTTTATGCACTAACAGATTCTATCTGTGTAAGCCTAGCCTGAGGATAAACGCATCATTAACGGGATGTGTAATTAAACTATAAACAAAAAGAAAAAACCTAAAAAATTAAATATTTAAAGAGACATGAAGGAGATTTCCCAGAAAGAAGCCGCCCCCAATTTTTTTTTCGAACCCGAGTTTTGGCATATTTGGAATACTCCATCTCCAATGTATTAGATCAATCTGAAGTGAATAAGCGAATATGCCGGCTTTAATGTAATAATCTATGATTTAGTACTTCCTGTCGTGCACTACAAAAAGTCAAAAGCACTTGTTCTATGGGGACAAATTACGATAGTCAGGCAAGTTGAAAAACAAGGTTTGCTGTGTTCTTTTGTACTGTTTGTCCAATAAACCTCTTCGGAAACGTTTTTTTTCTTGGTAGGTGGGCCTACAAATGGTTCTGGTGCAATTGGATAAGGACAATTCGTATCCTAAAAAAAGTCCTCATGTCACTTGTAATGTTGTCCGAGTGACTCTGCTCTCTCGGACTACCTGTAGCTTCACACCCATAGACATACTAGACGTAGACCTCGTAGACATACTATACGTTTAGTATGTTTACTTTTAAAGGTCTCTGTTCACACGAACTCAATTGACCAAATGACTTTGTTGGAGATTGGATTTATTAAAAAGAACAACTTGAAGGCTACTCAGATTTACTGAGGAGGGCCCCCCTCAATTTCCAAAAAAATCCATGTTTTTTTGGCATGTACAATAATGCTTTGCCATATACTAATCACTGTGTGAAATTTGCTAACTTAAAGCAATATTCGCACATTTTTTGAAGAGCGGCCCCCAATTTTTCAAAAATTTGGAGATTTTTAGACGATTGCATGGTTAACTGGCTAGTAAACTATACCTGTGAATGGTTAGCTCGAAGTCGATGTGTCACAAACGGAAGGAATTTTGTACGTAGACTAATTATATCATGATTCGGGGATCCTGAATAATATACAACGGAACGGGCCCAACGGCTGCTGGAAAACCGGCCTTCCCATGTGAAAGAGCCGGGAAATTGCGCCATGTACATGTCTACCGCTCATCCATTATGTTTTTTTTTAATTAATAGTTCAGGGAAGCCAAGTTAGAGGTTATTTTCTCGAGGTGGCTTATTTCATTATGGAAGTACTAAACGTAGCATTTCCAGCTCTTCTGTTAGTTGTTGATAACTAACTCATTTTTTTGCATTCTCCGCGTTCCAGGTATGTTTCCTAACAATTACCAACGTAAACGTGCAAAAATAATCAATTTTGAAAATTGGGGCCGCTCTTCAAAAATGTGCTAATATTGCTTTAAATCAAATTCCTCATATAGAAAAATCACAACTTTGGTTTTAAAATTCCGTATCCCGAATTTTTGTTATACACATCCCATGGGGCGTAATACTACACATAATGTTTACTGCATCAAAACAAAAACCGCTTCATCTCAAATTTCGGAATGTCATTTAAGGTTACTATCTTTTAGTTCTAGTTGACTATTTTGTCATTATTACACAAAAAAAATAATATTGCAAAATCTCTGAGTCATACTTTAACTTCAAGTTTCAGGAGTTCATGAGCAGCACTGCACATTTTCAAAAAATAATGAAATTTCTTCAATTTTGCTCACAATGATAGTCTATAGCCATTGAATAATAGTTTACACATAAAATAACATACTTAAAGTGAAAAACATATAGGGAATAGGGACGTTAATAAGAGGTTCAAGACATCCAGGGAATTTGTAGGCTTCTTTTAAGTTTGACGTACACTTTACCAAGCAATATGTGTATATACATGAAATATAGACTCGTACTATTGATTTAAACAAACTACAAAGGTCAGCCCGCCCGGTCAAAAGGGTACATACCAGGGAAGCATGTATACTGCATGTGTTTCCGCGTTAACCGCCAGTTCTGTATCGCTGAATTATTGTCGCCGGCGACGTTTGATTATAAAATCGTTCTGTTTTACCCATAAGGACGCGATTGCGACTTAATCATGTAAGGTGAGGGCTAATGTAAAATTTAACGGGTAAGATGTTCATGTTTATGAAGAATACTGGGTAGAGGCAAGTAGAAAAACATAATAATGGGCGAGGCGAAGCGAGGACCATATAAATGTTTTTACTAGCGAGGACACATTATTCGCCCCTATAACCGGAAACATCGCACCCTTTATTTCTATTCTATTACGTAAGAAAGTAAAATAATACCGAAAAACTGGCCAATTCTAACTAAACCGTAAAAACAGTTCTATTTACGTCTTAGAGCGAGAGATTGTTTTGCTTCGCGTAAATGCTAGGTGTGCGGTTATAGTGATGGTGGCACGGCTGAAGAATGTGCGCTTTGCATCCGATTAGAGCGTATTCGCGACCCATTATTGCAGGGGCAATAATGGGCGTAAACAACCAATCAAAGAGAGCGCTTTTGACTTAATGGGCAGCGAGGTAATAGAATGTATGATAAAAGCTTACAAACCATGCAAAAATATAAATTTGAAAAATTTGAGGGCGCACTTTTTTCAAATGGGCAGCTGTCTCTTTAAAGTGCCGTTCGTGATCCACAGCCTCTTCCCCCGATTACCTAAAAAAAGTTTGGATTTTCATATCATTGAACGTTAGCATACTAATCCATGTGTACCAAATCTTACGGCAAATTCGGTTGTGTCTGAAGAAATTCACAATTTTGTATTATGTCGTAACCGAAACATAAATAATGCCACAGTGGCCTATGGAAATCATGGGAACAAGCATTTGTTCATAACACAAACCGCAAAATTGGGATCAGCTAAAAAGGTGTGAAATAAGCTGTTCTCAAGGATTTCTAGTGAACAATGAATAAAAACAGAAGGTGCTGAATCACGAATGCACCTTTAAATTAAAGGCTAAATCAGAAAGTCCAAAAAATATTGACCGCATTCAAGATCTGACTTGCATTTGGGGAACGGGTGTGAACAAATTTTGAGATGTGGAAAACAACTGAAAAATATGGTCATGTTAATGTTTTCTCGGATAAATTGCATGCAGTTTCTGATTTGCTTTGGGCCCTCCAAAAATGGTGAAAAATCACCCACCCCACCAATTTTAAGATTACAATCCATATTTGGCCAATTTTGGCCAAAATTGGCTTTTGGTGACAAAAATTTTGACTTGTCTCTGGGAATGCCAATACCACAACAAAGAATAAGCCTCTTGTTATTTTAATTTAAAAAAAAAAAAAAAAAAAAAAAAAAAAAAAAATTAGTTTGCATTGTTCAAACTACCTCTGTTTTGGTTAGGCTTTAAAATTGTATGTTGGAGTGACCAAATTGTACGCCCAAAATTGGGGTTCATCCAATTTCGGACTTCAAATGGCCATAAATTTACAAAGGTATACCCTGAGTATAATTGAGGTCATTTTGTTCAGAAATGCCAATAGAACACAAGGTAGTAAGTTTTTGAACAAATGATCTTTACAAGAAAAATATTATAATGAAAAATGTACCTCCCCTTACTTTTTATGCAGGCGTAAAAAATTATTTCGATTGGATAAAAAAAAAATTCAAACTCAAAAATTCCGGATTATGGGATTTAAAATAGGAACTTGTTATGCCCAATACCTCCCCCTACAACAAGTTCATATTTATTTAGACCTAAGGATTCATCATTTGATTGATTTTTTTATCAACCTTTTTTTCCTTCCAGCATAGTCGTTAATGTACAAAAGCAAGGGTTTCGCCCCGTTTTCTCCACAGGTGGAAAACCATGGTTTTTTTCCGCGGTTTTTTGTCCACTTGGAAGAACCGGTTTTCTTTTAGTTCTTCCACCGAAAGCAAGAAACTAATAGTAATTTTTAAAATTTTTCTATTTTAAAGCCAATGACTTTCCCCTTTTTGTGGTATATTAGTATAGTGATTGAATATAGTGAAATACTTTTGAAAATAACCCTATAGGACCCCCTTACCTACGCCCTTTACAACTTGTATAATTACACCGCCTTGATTCACAAGTCACAAGCCTCATATAAACAATGGCTGGAAGAAACTGATTCGACCCTTCTCACACCAAGCAAGGCCAAGCAGAGACTTTCCCCCCCCCCTTGTAAGAGACGTCTGACTCTTCAATTTATTTAAACAAAATTGTTATAATCCTAACGCCAGGTTCTCCCCTTAAGCATACATGTATTACAGGGGTCTTTAAAACAAAAGAATTTTATTAAAAATAAATGGTTTATTAATTATGTGTTTTAAAATTAAAAATTATTCTTTTTGTATTTTTAAAGCTTTTTCATTGTTTGCATCTTCAATTACAACTGTGATACACATGGCAAGATTTGAAAATGGGTTCCATTTTCATCTGTCTAATTTGATTGCAATAAAAAGCAAATTGTGAACAATTTTATTATATACTTTACAAGATAAATAAACTTGTAGTAATTTGAAAAAAAAAGATTGGTCTGCAAAGTAAACTCAAAGTATTCTTGAGAATTTGAATGCAAAGCAAATGAATATGGTGTAATTTAGTTTGTTGTTATAATACATTTTCTTTATTTCTTCGTTTCTTCCAATTTCTTCGTTTCTTCCGAAGAAACTGGAAGAATACCTTTTTTCCAGTTTCTTCCATTCTCCGGAAGAAATAGTTTTTCTTCGGAAGTGTTCCGAACCCTGTACAAAGCATCTTCAATCATACCAAATCCACCTAAAATACCAGCCGATACTAGCTTAGGATCAGAATGAAATTAATAACGTTATTTCAACATATTCCATGAAGCATACCCTTACCTATTTTTACTATGGTTAATAATTTTAACAGGTTCAGTAAATTACTATTATTCCTAGTTTTAGCAAATGTTGTCTCTTTTTTCCCCTATTTCGGATATCATGGATGTTGTTTTGAGGTGTAGCCAATTTGGGGGAGGGTAATTTTGCATTGTCTAAGTCCATTCAGTTTTCTACACCACATTTCAACCCGAAAAGTTGTTTTCGTTCAAAATTCTTGAACTTCAGTTTTACTCATTTTGTCC
Organism: Ophioderma brevispina; assembly: GCA_023653785.1. NCBI lineage: Eukaryota > Metazoa > Echinodermata > Ophiuroidea > Amphilepidida > Ophiodermatidae > Ophioderma > Ophioderma brevispina. The sequence continues at coordinate 3,250 of JAMKCH010044779.1, read as the reverse complement.
TCCAAAAGCAATTCCAGATCTTGAACGCTGTCATATACAACATGTCTGTAACAGAATAGTTATCCTCATATACCCACAAGTGAATCCTAAAAGGCACCCTAATATAAGAACAAAATCGGCTATTTTATTAAAATGCTGTCACGTAACGGCCCCTACTATATCAACACGTAATCCAATGGAATTCATATCTTGGGGAAAACACTGCTGTTCTCATTTTCTTTCAATTTTTTCACGTACGAAGAATTCTCCAATTGCTTTATATCCTTACTTTAAGATACTGCAAAGTTCAAAGTATTTTTGACTCTTCGTGTGAAGTTATGAAGGGGCATTTCATGATCCACCCCCTCGTCCTCTGATATACCTCGTAAAAGTTGAGATTAAAATTTTAAAATCATCTGAACTGTTAGGCCTTAGTAATCCATGTGTACCAAATCCTATGTGCAATTTGTCTTATCTGTAAGAAATTTTGAAATTTTTACCTAGCCGTGTGTGCGTAGCACGGGTAGGTCTTGTATTTGTGTGATTTCTTTTCTTTCTTTGTTTCTTGTTTCTCACAACACTTCCGGTTGTTTCAAAATGCTACTAGTGCCAGATGAGACAGAAAGCACAATAATCAGGGTACCATAATAACATTAAGCAGTTTTTTAATTTTCACATATTTTTTACTAAATTACTGAATTCCCTAATTTACTATAATACTATGTTAATATGCTTATATACATGTATACATATAGTGAAGATAATTTGAATGGGTTCTCAACCACTTTGACCATTTTTATAAACTTACTAAAAACATACAACTTTTAAAAAAAAAAAAAATCTACCATTCAAATGACATTTCTAAAAATGTTCTCAAGCATATTTCGTAAAGGATTTCCATTATTGCTGATTACCTATCAGTTTAATAATATTGGGTCCATGGAATTTACATAATTTTTTTTGGGGCCAAACGTCATACCATTGGTTTTTCTGGAGGGCGACAAACAGACATTGCGATTGTTACTGTCATCCGTCATGTAAGCCAGGTAACAATCAATATTCATTAGGGACTTCAATAAGTTTATCATTGCCTTTATTGTTTTCTGTAAAGGGACAAATCACTTGGAATCTTAAAACAAAAATATGAATATGGTATGCATAATAAAAATACAATAATTTTTTTTTTTCTATTGTTTACCCCGTCAATATGTTGCAATAACAATAGCATTTTTCCAAATCTTGCGGAACAAACAGCCGTCCGAATCGTCCACATCTATCAATTTCCTTCATGGCTGGTGGTCAGTCGTGTCATGGCAGTGAGAATGGAATAAGATAATGTTTACTTTTGTTATAATCTGGTACCTACCTAAAATCATTATTCCGTCCATAATATTACAAGTAACAATTAGCACAGAGGGGGCCTGTCTATGGCCCACAAAACCTGAGCGTGTGTGAAGAATCAATGTTAATTGTGCTTGTTTTGTATTCACGATGCGTGGATACACAAACTGTATAGATTACGCGTGCACGACGTTGTTGTTCGCAGTGTACATGCATGGCGCCAGTGCTCGCGATAGCTTGTTTGTTTAGCATAGCATTTTGCTACACATTTTCTGCATTTGCTATTCAATTTTAAGTACGTTACAATTCCCCCCATAACGTTGCATTCAATATGAATCAAGCAAGAGCTGTTGCAAAAATTGCTACCAAATAAAAATCCCTAGCGCAAGCGCTGCATGGTGCTATCATGTCGATCGCGTATTATGCCAACGTTATCTAATATTATTTGACGGAAGTTGTTTATTCGTGACAGAATTTGGATGGAAGCCCTGCTAAAGTTATTATTTCTTTGATGACATGGTGCTAATGTTTGAATATATTGTGCACTTATAGCAATTACCAAAAATATGGCAGTTTTCATTCAAACATTTCACCGGGCTACTTAGATAATTGGTTACAAGTTACACAAGGCGCGAGTGCTAATGTTACCACTCATTTCGCATGTATCCGTTCTTGACATGTCACATTAGCAGTATTGTTATTTGTGTTTTACAGAATTTGGAATATATTACATTATGATGTTAACCATGTAAAACCTTGCGGGCTATTTTGTAGTATACAAGCCCATAGTAGACCAATCTGCAATACTTTGTTCCAATTTTAAAAAAGGTTAACATTTCCTATATCTCTCCAATGGTATGTCTCAAACTCATATCGTATCATGGGGAAAGCATTAACGAAAAGTTATATTTTTTTCACCTAATATTGAAATTCAGGGGTGCGTATGGAACATTTTTAAAAAATTGTTAATTGTTTGGACTGTTTTGAGAAATTTGGCATTTACATTTGTTGTAACGTTTATTTAAGATATTTAAGATGCTTGTTCAGATTGCAACGAGAATTGACCACAGGAACTCCTGACCCAAGGTTCCTACACGGTGTTCACAGTTTGACCGTAGGTGTCACGTAGGGTCAACAGCGTCTTGTCGCACTAACCCGCCCCCCCTTTTTTTCCTTCTATCCCAGTTTTGCAATGTGCTATCGATGCCATTTCGGTCAGGTGACTGGCCATATGGGGTGTACACAGATTTTAATCCAAGGTCTTTTTAGGTGTCAAAAAGGGGCAGTCTCTCTAACCCCTCTTAATATTTCAAAATGCTACTTTAGTGTTACCAGTTAACATGATCTTGACCAGACTTCGTCTGAATAACCCCTGACCCAAGGTTAATACAGGGTGTTTCCAGATTTGGTCAAGGTCATGCAGGTCATTACAGGTCAGTTTGCAGCTTATCCCTCCGTTTGCTGTTTCAATTGCTGTAATCACTAGACCTGGTCAGAAATACCGCTGATCCAAGGTCCATGTTCACAGACCGCTGTTAAAGGTCACCAAGGGTCATTACAGTCTTGTCCGCTCTAAACCCCTCCTTTTTGCGTTTTATGCCACAAATCATTGCTATAATCACTCAGTCTTTGGTCATAATGATACCAACGGACCCAGTCCCTATGGGGTGTTTTACCCTCCTTTTGTTGTGTGTCTTCGCTGCCACAAATCATTTGCAAAAATCACTGGACTTGGTCAGAAGAACCAGCTGACCTAAGGCCCATTAGGGGTTACATAGATCTTGGGTCAAAGGTCCACGCAGGGATCATTACAGGTCCAGTCGCTCTTTACCCTCCTCTTTGCTGTTTCTTCAACAAATCAATTGCTACAATCACACGACTTTGTCAGAAACTGCTTATTCCAAGGCCCATATGGGTGGTCACGCAGAGT
>JAMKCH010044778.1:0-12412 GCA_023653785.1 Ophioderma brevispina | reverse complement strand
AGAGCGGGGGCCCCCCCCGTTCTTTCCCCCCCCTCCCTTCCTCCCCCTCTCCCTGCCCTCAGCCTTCCTTCCAATACCGTGCCGCTTCTGTGTCGCCAGCTCCCCCCCTGCGGATGCCCCAGGCGTTGCAACCCGCAAGGTCGCAACCAATTTATGTACAACATGAGTGCATATATACAGGTGCAAGTAAAAAACAAGGTCCATGGAAGCAGACTAACTGGTGGACCCCTTCAACGCAGACCTGAAGGCGTCAAGAGATGGCTGGTAAGCGGGGTCAATTTGAGACGAATTCCACTCCCTAGATGTCCTGGGAAAGAAGGATGAAGCATAAACCAGTATTGCTGCAGTATGGGATCATGAAACGGGATTCATGGCCTCTCGTAGTTGACGTATATTCTGTGAGGTGCTCACGCCAATCGATGTCAACAAGGTGAAGCGGGTACGGTACATCATGGTAAGCCGATTGTTTAGGCGTCTACTTCCAAATGGGGTCGCATTCAGGTCTTAGCATGGATGTGACACTGTTGGTACGGTCATAATTGCCATTAACTAACGGCTCCTCTTCTCTGGCCATCTCAGCTTGTTACGCTTGGTATGAGATCCCATGAGATGACGCCTATTCCCCAAGTGGCCGCACATATGTGGTGAAAGTGGACTTTTGATGTTACGGTTGCAACGACTGAAGTTGCGGCTTAGAAAGGCATTGGTAGAATTGGCTTTCTTCACTGTCGCATCCACGTGGGTGTTGAAGTACTTTGAGGTCGATGTGCCCCCCAGGTACTTGTCTGATTTTACCTCGTCTAAGTGTGACCATGGTGTTGTAGGGTACACTAACAGGGTGTGCGCTTGTTGTATGTGAATGACTTGCCTTTGGAAGGATTGAAGTCCATTAACCACAAGTCCTCCATCCTGAAGTGAATCAAGGTCCTCTGTAGTCCTGGCGAATCCTGGGCCGATGCTATTGGCCGATAAAGGACGCAGTCATCTGCGAAGAACTTGGAGTGAACTGTAGAACACGTCAGGTAGATCATTTGATGTAGATCAAGAAGAGGAGGGGCCAAGTCACACTCCCTGGGGAACACCTGGTTGTCACTTTAGCCTTCAGAGCTCAACTGGCCATCAATCACTACTTGCTGTGTGCAATCTTGAAGGAAGCTCTTCACCCATTTCAGAGTGGCAGCCACGGATGCCATAGCCACTCATCCTTAGTAGTTAACCTTTGTGGATACCTTGTTGAAGGCGAAGTCCATAATATGATATCTATTTGTTTTCTTCTGCTCATTCCTCTAGCAATATCTTGATGTAAGGAGCAATTGCGTTCACAAGATCGACGTTTTTCTGAGGCCCATTTGAGCATCAGTAAGTATCTTCAGATCAGTGAGAGTTTTGATGATGGAACAGTGTCAGGATGTTCTCACATAACTTGCAAAAGACTGCTGTAAGTGAGATCGGCCTGAGTTGGCACAAACGACCGATCCTTTCTTGAAGATAGGTACTATGAGTGCCTTTTTCCATAGTTGACAGTGCACAGCCTGGTTTATGGAGGCCTGAATAATGGGGAACCCCGGGCAGTTGCATAGCATTGCCTTCAGCACCATCACTGGAATGCCGTCTGGACCAGCTCTTATGCGGTTTTAGATTTCTCAGTAACTTGGTGACACCCCCAGCACAACTAACATTTATGTCCTGCATGGTATGATTGGGGCTAGGCCCAGGTCAGGTGTTGAAATGCCACTATCAGTGTGGTCCTCAGAAAGAACGTTACCCTCCAGAAACTGCCATTTTTGCTACTTAATCATTCTTAGCCTGTTTTGGCCTTATATAGGAAAATAGTTACTCTTTGAACCTATGGTGAAAACAAGAAAGAAAACGGTGAAATAACAACCAAACAATTACTATTCCCTAAAAATGATGCAAACCTACTTTGTCCACGGCTATCAATAGGCGGATAAACATTGTAATCCTATGGTTTGAGCCACGTAAGTCCTCAGATTTTAATAATTATGCCAAAAACACCTGAAACAGCACTTACTTTTCTTCAAATAAGTAACAAATCCCTTCGCCCTTCTCCCACATAAGCAAATATTAATTTTGTTAAGCGCACTTTCATTAATGGCATTGGGCGTGACTTCACAATGGCATATTCTCCTGACTGATATTGGGTTAAATGACCATCGATCATCGTGATTGGGTAAAGATTTCCCTCAAGGTAGGGTTCCCAGTAGAGGGCAATCAGGGGAACAGAAAAAAATTATATTCGGAGCAGGCATTACTCTAAAAAGGAGAGCGATTTGTCGTCCAGACCTGTGGACAATTCAGCCGGAAATATGCGCGTGCGTATAGAACTGAACAATAACTCTAGAACTATCACTGAACCTTGGTTTAGGTATTATTGGCAGGAGGGTTTAACATTTTGATGTTGGGAATTTAGCTCATGGTTTCCTCTGCTAATATGCCCAGAGTATTAATAAAATCTTCTTCTTAGGGTGTCCACAAGTCATTAGTATGGCTTGTGGTGGTGTCATGGGTAGGGGATTTTATTCAAATGAGTAAGCTGATCCGGGCCGCGTGAATCCATGATACGGCTCTCCTAACATGGCCTTACTAAAATACCAATGGAAAGGTGACTTCTGGGAACAAGCGGAATTCAGAATTGGTGCAGAACTGTGTCTAGAATAACATACTCAAAGTCCCCAAAAATCCTCTTTGTGCATTTTCAGAATTAAGGGGGGCCAAGTTTGTACCGGGGTAAAATTACGAAATATTTCCAATTTGTCCTTAAATGTGTTCCAATAACTTTTTTTGTCAAGTCCAGGATTAAAAAAAAGGTATAGTTTGGCCCTATCTATGGCTTGTAGTTTAATAACTATATGTAAAAAGGCTCAAGGTCATCCTGGGGGTAAATTTTCAGAATGGTCGGATTCTTCTTAAAGATGTGTCAAATTCTTCATCTGTTTTCATAACACCAATGAATAGTTAAACAGGTGATGGTCAGTACTTGCAAATTACAGGGCCAAGTGTGATTGGGTTTCTATAGGCTCTATGGGGGTCACTGCTTCTGCTCTTATATGTTCAATATTGATCCATTGGTGATTTTAATGACAGTTTCGTTTTATTTTGACTCTACGAGCAATTTGAATCCGGTTCAATGAAATTGGATCATTTTGAAATATTTACCCCCAGTTACCTTGAATGATTTAGTCTGTAGTACTTACACTACAGGTTGTAGATGGGCAACTATACCTTTTATTGACCTTGGGACATGACAAAAATGTTGGAACACATTTAAGGACAATTCTAATATTTTGTAATTTTACCCTGTACAAACTTTGCCCCCTTATTTCTGAAAAGCCCAAGAGGATTTTGGGGACTTTTATTATGTTATTCTAGACAAATTTCTGCACCAATCCTGACATTTTCACTTGTTCCCAGAAATTCCAACTTTAAACTAAAATTTCTTGGCCTATAATGCTTCCGTGGATCATAATAGATTGCATAATTTTAGGGAAATAGTCATTGTTGGTTATTTTTTTCCCGTTTTTTCTTTCTTGATTTCACCAAAATGTTCGAAGAAGTATATTTTCATTAATGAAACACAAATGAAGATATGAATTGATTAAGTAGCAAAAATGGCCGTTTCTGGGGGGTAACGTTCTTCTGAGACACCCTGTATCAACAGTGAAAACAGACTAAAACTGTCTATTCAGGATATTGGCTTCGTTCTGGGGGTCACAGTGGCAGCACTTTCCATCTTTGAGGGGAGCGACGCCCATTTGGGCTCATCTCTTGGGATTAACCACTGCACCAAGTTTCTTATTACCATCCGGGTCACTGTTGATGATGTCAGACACGTACATAGTGTAAGTTTGCCTGCAACTCTCTGATAGTCTTCTTGATGTCATAGTAGCCGCAGTCTCTGTCTCGGTTGGTACGTCTGGCCTTCCTGTATGCAAGCTTTTTCTTACGGCACCCCCCAATTTCTTTTGGTTTCTGTATCACCAACACTGGCTGAACCTGGAAGAGCTAACTTTCGATGGCACATGGTCAGTGACAATTTCATTGAGTCCCTGCTGTATTTCAGACGCCGAGTCCTCTAACTGTGTACAAGTTGATATTTTCACAAAAAATCATCAGCCATGACTGGACAGCAGTTCTTATGTTGTCAATATTGGCACGTTTCCACAACAGATCTTGCGACGTGGCGTTTCTGGCATCAGCAACGAGCACGTTAATTTCCAAGAAGTCCACATCATGGTACTGAGACCTGCCTCCGACACATGCTTCCTAAGTAGGCGTTTTTAGCAGGAATGTCAAGGGTGCGATGAGCCTGGTGGGAAAGTTGACTATCTGGTTAGCCAGATTTTGAAGGTCAGACTCATTTCTAGAGCGCATTTACTTGATGTGAATACAATCTGTTCGTGTCCCATTCATGTCCGGTAAGTTTTCATGTCACCTCCTATCCAGATAGCAGTACTGGGATTATTATGACTAACTTAATTGGTCTGGTTGAGTATTATCCATATATTCTGATCATTGTTGGTTGGGCGAATAGGCTGCTGCAAGAATGATGGTATTATTGCCATTGATGACCTTGGATCGGAGTTTGACGGCCTATATCTAAGATCTAGATAAGACACGCCTCCCAAGTAATATACACACAAACATGAGTATTGGCTTATTTAGTAGTGGATTAAAAGCCATGTTGGAGCCATTTTGAATGATTTATTGATTTGATATTTAAATTATTGAAAGTAATCCTACGGTCTCAATTATAGATTTTTTGCTAAAACTTAGTATAGATACCACGTTACCATTCTACGGTCAAAGTAGATAATGTCCGGATGCCTGTATTGTTTGGCGGCCATACTGATCTCTTCATTAGGTGAACTGTTTTATTCTTACTCAAGATAAACCACTTTTTTTTTTTGTAGTCACACATAATCACTTCATGGAAAAACCCATATACAGTTCTTTCTTTATTGAAAAGCCAACTTTATCGATAAAAGAAATTCTCCAAACACCAGAATTGTTGTCATCGGGCCCTTTGAAGAGCTGGCCCCGTCATGTACTAGAATGGTTTGTATATCCTGGAGTATTACAATACAAATGATACTCATGTAAACAGAAATGGTTGCAATGTCTGGGACCTTAAAAGGAGAAATGAATGTTCGTGTGTTTTTTTAATGTCATGGTTTTTGTCTGTCACCCATCGGATTCAGATTCAGAAGAAAAACTGGTCTGAAACGTCGAAAAACATTATATAATATAATATACAAGGTCACGTGGTCTGTAGCCTGGACTATTACACAGATACCGCAGATACCAGAAAATTGAGAATACCATTGTCTGAGATTTTTTTAATATACTCACAATTGGGGGGTTTAAAGGACATTTCTTCCCAAAACCGCCGCGGAGCGTAACTTGCTGAAAAAATTATTTGGAAAGACTCCATCATTGGTACACCCCCTCTTAAAGTTGATGATTTTTGCTGAGTGTGTTTTATTTTATTTTTGTATATATTAGAATGAACGCAATCAGGTACTCACAGTGATGCAAGTTGAAATGTAAGCTACATAAGAAACGGTGCAGAACACAGCAAACCAAAGAACAAAACAGAGAACCATACACGACTCCTCATTTCCTCAATCATTTTTTTTTTCTCCTTTATCTCTCTCCTCCTCTCTCCTCTCTCCACAACACACACACACACACACACACACCCACCCACACACCCCCACACGGTCGCACAACCACTCACACCACATATACCACCACACACCAAACATCTCCGCACACACACATATCACACGCGCGGACATCGCGGCACACCACTCGCTCGCTCGCGTATTCTCAAAATGTAAACAGAAACATTTGGTTTTGCTTGGACTTGAATAACCAGAAAAGTGATTTGGTGGACCTTTTAGGGACACCCATTAGACCTCAAGAGGCCTGAAGTTTTTTAGTCCACTAGTGCTACAAAAATGGGCCCACTGAATGAGCAAGCAACTTCTCCCACCCACCTCTAAAATATAAGTATATTAACAAAAATCTCACCTACCAAAACTCCCATGCCCCCTTGAAATCTACATGTAATGGTGCGGCCCTTATAATATGCAAGGCAAGACAAAGTGCACCTTATTTCAGTTATCCGTACAAAGATCACTTTTTTATATACTATAATACGTTTTATTTTTAACACAAGATAAACTTTGATCTTCTATTTGTTTGTATTTATCAATATTCATGCTAATTATGACGACAATACCATCTCGTAAATCTTCGAATTGCATATCTAAAAAAAACATCTGCTAATTAAATGTTCATTATTAACGAATAAAGCGCATCATTACCATAAATTGTATAACAGTTTAATGTCGAAATTTTATACAATAACAGGTGTATCTCGCCTTAAGGTAAGTCCTAAGCTGAGAAGAATTTAAAAAATAATCTTTTGTTGGACGGTGCAATGCTAATATCCTTTAGTGTGGTTTGCAAATCGCCTGAAGTTATCGAAACCAAGTAAATGTGCTGTTGAAATAAAGACCAATCACTAGTTTTAAAAAAGTGTTACTTTCAGAAGTTACAATGCGCCAAATGTTAATTTTTATTACTAAAAGCTACGCCTAAATGTTAATATCAGTTATTTAAGATTCCTTCTTCATGTCATGAGTATATAGAGGGATTAACAATTAGAAGGATCTAGGAAAGTGTTCATCAAGTTGGTGCCAAAACATCCATTTTTGCCTTCCATTTTGTATCGTCCTTTTCATTTCTGGGATCTATCCAAACAAGCCATTCAAATACGAGCTGTTAAGATTCACAGAGTTTTTCATATCTAACCGGATTGAATCTAGGAATCTCCACAGCAGACATGAATATCACAAAAGTCTGAGGAGTCCAAATTCTGGCGGTTGAGCAAAATGTTTGCAAAGGAACTCCGGAACATCACCATAGTATATGAAATAGGGAAATATCAGCTCTAGACTGGCTAACAAATTCGTTAGTCTACATCAGGCCACCATGGGAAAACAAGTGCAAATTCATCATCATAATAAATAAGTAATAGGAGTAACAATCATTTAACCGGTCAGTTCCCGCAAATAAAACTGCTCGTCGTACATGTTCACCAGAGGAGGGTTATCTCAGTTTTACAACACCGTCGAAAAAGGGTCAGAAGTATTGGAAATGGAAAGCATACATGGAAATTACTCAAACTTATGCCTTTCAATGCATAATAATTAACTATTAATATTAAAAACAATTAATGACACAATGTAAATCAACACTATATATCTCATTTAGGTAAAAGTACCTAACTTCATTCACCATAGACTGGCAATCTAGCAATGCATGCATCAATTTAGTTATTCTATCATCCCAAAATGTTTAACAATTGATCAGTTTGTTCTATGGTTTGCGCGGGGTCATATCAAGGATTCATAATTAAAAGAGTTGTCTCAGGATAGTGGAATACTAAAATACTTATATACTTAAAATATAATCATAATGGGGAAGCCAATTATTTAGATGGACATGAGTTGATAGGTCATGCAGGTCATTTGTAGTCAATGACATTGCGTCACTCTCTAATAATTATTGTTTCATCTCAGTGCAAAATTACCTGACAGTACACCCTCTAAAAATCCCTACAACCAAATATATCACTAGTGTGCTTGTTTTAAACGTTTAAATTACCAATAGTGTCTAGATGATAATGTATTCCCAACCTTTCAGTCCTTTATGCAGTGTCTTCCAAGGCAGTTCTTACTTCTGTTTAATATGATAAGTCCGATGTAAGTCATCAGTAAACATGGTGAACGATTGCCCGTACCGTACCCACTGCGACAGTGCATACGTATCGAAGGACGTGAAGGACTAAGCTAATGCGAATGTTTAGTTTGTTCTTAGATTTATGCATGGTTATTATAGGTCAGATTTCAAGGGATGCAATGTTATTATAGGTCAGATTTCATTCACGGGAATATTTTTGCATGACATTTTCAAATGAAAACTATCCCTGCAATTTTCCTCTTGAATTTACGTAAGGCATATTTCAACCCTGACTTACGGGACGACGCGCCATTTTTCCAGCATCCCCTCACTGCCCTCTGACCCCCATTGCCCTGCGTGTAGCCTGGGTCCCCGGCCATCATTCGCAACTAACAAATATGCGGTGCACGATCCATGGCGTTTTTGCCCGTACCCACTGCGCCGTGCATACGCTCCACCACTTGCGATGACCAATTGTGTAAAACTTTTTTCTATGGAGTGTGAAACTGCCATTATGAGAGATTGCGATTTATATTCCGTATTGAAATACGTGGCTCACACAATTTGGCACTCGACGACCCTCTTAGCTAATGCAATGTTAGTTTTTCTAGATTTATGCATGTTATGTGTATGTCAGATTCACGGGAATCATGTTATTATAGGTCAGATTTCACGGACTATTTTCATACAGCAAGAATTGTCTATAAAGTTAGAAAATTTAAGGTTTTTAGAGTATCTAATTCTGTTGGACTATAGCCGAATTGCTGAGCACAGCGTCAGCAAACAATTGTTTGTAGCTAGCCCATATTGTTAAATATTTCCTAAAAGGTGTTTAATAGCGAGCGGCCCGACCTTGAAAAGTCCTCTAGTTTTCGAGTTAACCCCTCCCCACCGTAGCTCAAAACACAACCCTTTATTTGAAGGATAAATATATAAGATTGAAGAACTGATGGTTGTGGTTGAAAATATTTGGTGGCAGGGACGATTTCTATGGATTATGCCGAAAAAAATGAAATTTGGGCTGCAAGTTAAGCGAATTATTAATTTTTTATATTTTTTAAGGTAAAAATATTACAATCTCTTATTTTTATAGTATCCTTTTTTTATTGATATAGGCTTTACACATTGCATAAAGCGTTCAGGTAATCTCGTTTGGTGACATGTATAAAAAGATGGCTTTTTTTTTTTTAGTAAAAAAGGTGATTTTGGGGCTAAAATTCTATCCCCTTTATATATTGAATAAAACAAGACTCTATAAATAAATGTCAGAGATTGATAGTATTTTGCATATGGTTAAAAAATTGTTTTGCTAAGAAATGATAATCTTGATCAGTCTTAAGTTTTAAGCCCAAAACCGTGATTTTTTAAACCCAAAAAACACCCCTGCCACCAAACTTTTGACCACAACCATCCATTTTTTTAAATATTTTATTACATCTTTTCGAATAGAATAGTGGTTGCGTTTTGTTGTACCGAGGGGAGGCTGGGGTTGTCGACAATTTTGCAGTTCAAAACGCTCCACTATTAAGTGGGCAGCGTGGCCTAGCGGCTAATCCCTCTATCATCATCTCACAGAATGAATGGATTTAGAGGGTTCGAATTCAGACTTTGATGTAATTGGTGATTTTTTGTTTTTTTTTTTTTTTTGCTCTCCATTATTTTGTGTCTTCATCATGGTTTATTTACTTCTATGTTTGGACGTACTAAACTGTTATTGGTGTGCGGGTTTTTCTCTCTCTCTCTCTCCAGTCTCTCTCTCTCTCTTTTTGTTTGTTGCTTTTGCATGCACGTTCTTTGGGATTATTTTCCATACTGAATATGACAATACATATAAGTAACATTTCGCTTTAGTTAAATATGGGATCTTCAGTCATTACAACATCCTTGTTGTTAGCATTTTGTAATTTTGGGAGATTTTCAAAGCACCGGATTTCGATTTCGTGTGTGTTGTTAGGAGCTGTTAGGCCTGGGGGGGTTCTCACATTTTGTTTGGTAGGCTTGTGATGCATCGGGGTAGGCACTTACTTCTTGGTGTGATTGTGATTGGTGTTGAAGAAAAAACCAATTTTAGCTTTTTGACGTGTGCTGTTATTGCGTTATGTACTTGCATCTTTGTTTTTTGTTTTATTTTTTCTGATGGTTTTTTGTCTCAATCCTGCCGTAATGGGTTTCCTCGACATAAGGGTAGTTAGTCATCCCCTGTTTGCCGGACCTGTTTGCAATGTGATAACGACCATCAAACCAGTGAACAGGGAACGTGAACAGGGGGTCCTTTCGCGAGACCCAGTCGTAAATCTACGTGCATACTATAGTGGACCAAGTTATCAAAAGCAAAGGTCTACTATGTAGGACATACGCATGAGTTATATAGTATACACGTAAGGTTACGCATGAGTTTGGCGAACGGACCCCTATGGGCGGAGCCGGACGCGATATTTATTTCCGTAGTTAACTTGTGAAATTGCACTATAGGCCGTCTATTTCACTTTAACAAGATTCGAAACAAATTAATTTCTCAAAATTGAGCAGAGTGGGGGTTCAAACCTGCTACACGCAGAGAGAGTTAAGATTCTTAACCACTAGACTAGCGAGGGATTTGTTGGCGATGATGGGATTTTAATTCAATAAAAACTCTAAATGTAAACCGAGTGGAAAGAATGAAAAAAGAGTGAAATGGAGGACAACGCCTTTTTGATTGATAAATTTCAATCTGAAATGAGCGTGAAAGTGAATTGTTCAATCCAAAAAGAGTGGATTAATATTGTCATCAAAAAGTCAACTTTCACTTCTTTCAGAGTGTGTTTCCCCTCAAAAACCTGTTGTAACTCAATTATCTCCATGAATGAGTGGAAATTCACTCTTCTACATTTAGAGAGTATACAGGCCTTGGGACCTATGTATGTATGTAGTACCTATATACTTGGACCGCCACTTTCCTTTTTAAAGGATTTCTTATTATGATAAGTTGCTTATGCATACTTTAGCTGGAACTTCCCGCGATAGATTGAATGGTAATAATTTGTTGCACGTTTGTAGCCAATGTCATAGCTCTCTACTTCTGGCTCGTTTAACTAGTTCGCCTTGATCTATAAAACACGTTGTAGAAGCTCGTTGTATTCATAATTGACACAAATATTGAAGTATTAAAAAGCTTTAAAAGACGATATTTAATATCGCAAGAGTGGTCCTTGTGCATACGTGACGTGTATATCCAGGTACAAAGTTATTATATACATGGGGATTACGCTGAGAATAACATGCTGAGGTTTCCATAGCTGTAAAATATCTCCAGCAGTAATAGGTTAGTGAAATTTGATATTAACTACCACTAATTGCTATAGAGTTTAATATTTGTCAATATACTAGGAAAGGGTCATAGAATAACATACTAAAATATCACAAACGGGAAAAGGGTGGAACATGCAAAAACAGGGGCGAAAGTTTTGTACGGGGTTAACAAATAAATGTGTTCTAATTGTGTTGAAACAATTTTTGAAGAGCGCCACCCAGTTGCAAATTTATGAAATTTACGCTCAGTTGTGTTGGTAGTAAACTATATACCTGTGAAGGGTGTGCATGCGTCATAAAAAGTTTTTGTAATTAGATTCGGGATCCCAATCCTAATTCACCCGTAGCGCTAGAAACGTGAAATTTATTAAATCTCACGATCCTAATTTCACTTGTGTGAACCAACTGAATAGCTAATGCATGGGCATGGACATGTACATCGCGCTATTTCATATTGGGAATGACGTTTCCATCGGCCGTTGAATTATTGCCGGGATCCGATATTAATTATTCTAATTACAAAATTCCTTCTTATTCGACACATAGAGATGTTCAAGCTACCATCCATAGGTATAGATAGTTTAATGGCCAATTACCAATGTATATTACTGTGCAGAAATATCAAAATTTATGAAAATTCGGGGCACTATTCAAAAAACTGCTATTATTACTTTAATTTGTACACCGACATGTTTGTTAGGTTATATATTTTGCCTTGACTGTATACAATATAGTTTAACAGCTATGAGGCAAAAACGGTTCAAAATCATCGTGGGGTAATAGTAGAAGAACGTTTCATATAGAAGTCCATGGATGCAAATGAGGTATTGCCATTCATTCCGTCAAGCGCTGACTGCAAAACTTATACAGCGCATGACGGAATCAATTGTAATACCTATGATGCACATGGGAATATGAAACGTCTACCGGTAAATGTTCAGACTGTTCTGATTGCATACCGAGACAGGTAGCAATTATTCGTCTGGGTCTGGTCATCTTGAACTAAGAAACTTAAGACATTTCAATGTATATACTTTTCAAGACCAAATAGGGGCACCCCTATAGACTGTATAGACCTGCAACACGGAAAGCCTGTGGGCACAACATATTCTCTCCAAACAAATTCTGCATATTAATTTAGTGTATGCTGACATTTCTGGTCCTTAATTCATAGTCGAAGCTTTAAAACTCGGATTCTTTATACAAGTACACACAAGTATTGAATGTTTAACAAAAATCTTATGTCATGTTCTCAAACGTAGGCTTGATTGATATTAAACCCGATTTGCAGTCGGAAATTGAGTGGTTGAATTGCAATCTCAAGGATGTTCAAATGGGTCAAGAGGCTTCGCCA
>JAMKCH010044777.1:0-12263 GCA_023653785.1 Ophioderma brevispina | reverse complement strand
ATGAAAGTGAGAGTATTACATTGGATTCCTTCATGTGCTGTATGACGTTGCGCAGTAGCGCTTGAAGGAATAGAATGGAATACCTCATTTGCATGCAATGGGACTTCAATATGAAACTTTACACGTCCGTGATGCCAGATATGTCCATCGCTTATCTTTGATTCAACTATACTTATACACCAGTTTGTTACTTACTTTAAAAACATATGTTATTTTTCTTGAACCCAGGACAGAGTCGACCCGGACCAATACTTGGGATCTCCGTGTTATTTATTAGATAAGCGTGTATTTACATTTAAGATTGGGAATGTAATTTTCTGTTTATTACATATTAATATTAATTAATTTAATGTGTTTTTGTGTTTTAAATATTATAAAAACATTGTGCGTATTATAACCAAAAGTGACCCATAAGGCATGTGGAATAGTTGTGAAGGATGAAAATATTGGCTGAAAGATGGAAATCAGATTTTTTTGTGGTTTTAAAAAAAATGAAAGATCATTGGCGTTAAAACTCGTGAAAAAATGCAAAAATTAATTGAAAATTTAAAATATATTAAAACTAATCAAATTCCAATTTCTTTAGATATGCGAAAAATAATTTTTACCCATAACATACGCACTATGTGGAAACGGCGGATACTTTTAAAATGTAGGCCTAAAACGATGCTTCGGCCGCGCAGAATACAGTTTTGCCAAATACGTCGTATTGACGCGGACAATTTCATGTTAGCAAATAGTCATAATTAGTGATCTTGCGATTCTGCGGGTTGGTTATGAGCAATTGATCGGTTTCCACGGTCACATAGGGCTACTGTGCTAATTTCTGTCCGTTTACGACAGAAAATACAAAATTGCGAATTTTTCAGGGCGACCGAATTGCACGTAAGATTGGGCACACGTGGATTACTAAGGCTGCGGTTCAGATGATATAAAAAATCTCAATAACATTTTTTAGGTAAGTCGGGGGGACGAGGATGTGGATCACGATACATGCCACCTTTAATCCGCTCGTAGGGAGCTATTTTCTGCAGTTAATGGACATGCATGTTTGCGTTTAGAACCAACAGATTTTATTTTGTGGAATAACCGCTCTGCTTAGGTGCAATTTCAAAATAAAATGGGCAAGGGTCACAGCAAATCCCCTTAAAATATGGTGACACGCAGTTTTGTTTAAATGGTTTTAGCCAAAAAGTTATAGCCCCCTCTTGTGGTACCATTGTTGAATTGATTCTAATAAACCCATGTACTGCTCTTTTCTGCAACAGGTAGGCCTGCCGTTAAACCTTGGTAAGTCAACACTTTCAACAACGGCTGGGTTTGGATGGGCTAGCTGCCACTAGGTGATTTAGATCTTTTTCTTAAAAAGTAATACCCCAGTGTCAGCGGGGTAAGTTGTTGGTTTTGTCATTCGTCTTTGTGTCTATTGATCACTATAAGCGGAGTGATAGTCTAAGACTTAATGATTTATACAGGAAAACTTATGGCATGGTATGATAGGGGAAAGATGCTTCGGAAAAGGACAATGGTGTCGCATCAATTGAAAGGACATAATGTTTCCGAGATAAATTTTATAAACTTATTCAGTTCTACGGTAGTTTTGATATTTGCTAATTGCATGAAATTTCTTTGCGTCAGGCATTTTTTGAAAGTCGCTCCGTTTACTTCAAACGACCTTTTTGAACCGAAACCCCCTCTTCCTCTTTCCAACAGTGCGTGAGAGTCATGTGTCCACTGCACATTTGAAAAAGAGTGCGCTCTCAAGATTTTTCCAAATTGATATGCATGGTGGTTAAACCTTTTAATAACATGAGTCTCACGTGAAATGATTAAGACCAAACAGCGCCCTTATGGGTTAACAGAACGATTTTATAATACATGAAACTCCGGCGGAAATTTATACAACAGGACGACGGAAAGGTATTTAACAAAGAAAGCGACGCCGGAGTTATTTTCCCACGGCATGCACCGTTTGATCGGTCTGTGACGTTTGTGGTTTTAATATAAATGAGTACGAGTCTATTATATTCGTGTAATCGACACATTTGTTGATTAAAGTTAGACAAACTGAGTTAGCTTACAAGTTATTTGGTGTCTTTAGACACTTATTAATAATCCGTATCGGTTTGGTATGTTTATTTTTATGTGTAAAAATATTCTCTATTCTTGGCATAGACTTGGGGTTTCGAAAGACCAGAACTCGAAACAACAGGACCCCAGACCTCGAACCCCAGACCAGGGAAGTCAATTCCCTCGGGGGCTGGGGTTTCGAAACACCAGGGGGGATGTTTCGAAAGACCAGACCTCGAAACAAACAGACCTCAGACCTCGAAACATCAGGCACCCGGAAGGAATTCACTTCCGGGTCTGAGGTCTGTGTTTCGAGGGTTGTCTTTCGAAACATGCCCTGGTGTTCGAAAACCACCAGACTCGAAACACTCAGACCCGGAAGTGCATTCACCTCCGGGTCTTCTGAGGTCTGTTGTTTCGAGGTACTCTCTGGTGTTTGGAAACACCCGGGGGGGATGTCTCGAAACACCAGACCGGAAGTGAATTCACTTACAGTTCTACAAGACCTTATTCAACTGATTTCAGTTCTCTAAAGACCCACATTTTCAGGTTACGGTCAGTCCCACAGCCCCCCCCCCGCCCCAATTTCAAGCTATTTCCACCTTTGCCTTTTAATGCAAACATTCTATGAAAATACCCCAAAAATTCGTAATTATTAAATTGAACCGTTTTCAGCCGGAGCAGAATCACGTTCTTGCGTACGCGAGTTGATGCATTGGTTTAAAAAATCGCTTAAAGGTCGCCAAATATTATTAGTAAAATTGAGCATCGAATACAACTTCGGCGATCATGTTTTGCCCTGAACGTTCTTGCCGTATTTCCACATGGTACAGGCATGGCAATAGTTACGCTTAAACTGCTGGATGCACCTGCAAGGGATAAAATTGTAGGCCTGCAATAAGGGCTAAGATAAAGATTACAACAATGTCAGACGAATTACGGAAGAAACGCTTCCTCGTGGGCATATTCGGGTAAATACTTGGGGACTTCAGTGATTACTTCACGGACACATGCGGTAAATTACAATACTAATAAGAATGACTTTTATCGATCACAAACATCACGTGAACTTGACACTTGGGGGAAACAACTTCAATTTAGCGGCACAATACTTACCCGTGCAAAGCACGGTGAGGGTCTACTTGAATTTCAAAAATCATTGAAAATGTTGATTTGGGGAAAAATCACTTCAGGGTCTGAGGTCGTGTTCGAAGGTCTGGTGTTTCGAAACACCCGGGGGGATGTTTCGAAACCACCAGACCTCGAAACACCAGACTGGAAGTGAATTCATTCCGGGTCTGGTTGTTTCGAGGGGTCTGGTGTTCGGGACTTCAATTGGGTCTGTTGTTTCGAGTGAATCACTTCGGGTTTGGTGTTTCGAGGTGGGGTCGAGAAATCTCCCATGGGGGTTTCGAAACACCAGACCTCGAAACAAAGACCTCAGACCCGGAAGTGAATTCACTTCCGGGTCTGATGTTTCGAGGTTGAGGTCTGTTGTTTCAGGTCTGGTCTTCGAAAACAATCCCCCCCACCGGGTGTTTCGAAACACCAGACCCGAAACACCAGACCCGGAAGTGAATCACTGCCGGGTCTGGTGTTTCGAGGTCTGCCGGGGGTCTGTGTTTCGAGTTCTGGTCTTTCGAAACACCGGCTAGACTATCATTGAGAGCAAATCGAACAACTTCACATTATGCTTATCTGAAAATTTCCTTTTGGAGATATTTTGCAAGATGTACTTATAATTTAATTACATGGAAAAAAGTACAATCTGAAAGTAAGTGACCTAATTAGTGAGATATTAAAGGTCCATGGCCCGATTCGCTTAATAGCCTGTCCCAAGAAGCCCCAGATTTACCGGGAAGTGGTTGACATTTTGGAATCAGAAGAAGAAAGCTACTATTTTTCTCATTACCTTGTTGAAATCTTCGAGCCAAAGGATGTTTGGTGTTCGAAGTTATGAGCGAAATGTGCCCCATTTTGGTCGACCAATATTACTTTTACAGTACATCTAGGGGCTTACAAAATCACGTTTAGCTCTCGCACTCAAAACGGATTGAAATATCGGGCACGAAACGGTAACAGATGGTGATTTGGGGTGAAGGCCAATTATCAAGATGAAATATTCCTATTCTTAAATCGGGCGCAATTCCCCTTTAATTAAGAATTTTGATTCAATAAGCTCCACAACTGCATATCCGCGATTTCAATACTGTTCGTATGTTTCATTTACGTAATTTCAATGGTGGTATAATTAACGCTGTCGTACAAATGGCAATTCACGCTTATCACATACAGATCTATCTATGTGCGTCGTATCTGCCTTGTGGTTGAACCAAGACGTGTTGTCACATACAGATTATCTGAAACGCATGAAATATAACGTGATATTAGCGTCGTATGTGCAAATAATACGACGTTTGGCGTTCACTACAGACTTATGACGTGTGGATTTATATCAGGAAGTACCAATTGCACTTTCAAAACTCAACAAGTTGGTTATAACTTAAACTTCAGAATGTTTTTCTTCATAATGCAACAAATTAAAAAAGTAAAATTTATGTTAATTCATATGCCAAACATGAAGCTCCCGGTTAGAATTTCAATGACGATGTCTCGAACACGCATTTCGTCAGATAAGACCGTACGTGATGTGATGTGGCGACGTTATGATTATTTTGTAAATTAAAATGTTCCATTGGCCGCTTTAGGCTGAGTTTAGCGTGGTTGGATTGTAAGGAATGGGATTTATGCGAGTATTCTCTGTAACATCATGGGGTAAACGATCGCTTACATTGTACACCGCTCTTAACTCTGTTAGCCAAGCTAAAGTGTGTTTAGTATTCCTACAGCGCCATTGTGTTCAGCTTTCTTGCATACTCAAGTTTATATTAACACAAAACAATTCCAAATGTGAAATAGTGATTAACGAAACCCGTTCGTGTTGGTTTCACTTATAATTTAAGATATGGTCTGAATATACTTCTTTTATTTCCACATTTGGGAATTAAAGACATTCTACTTTCTCCGATCATAACTTTACGCACTGCATTATTTGAATTTATATTCTAAAGTTACTAAGGGTAAGGTCCAATTCTAAAGATTAAACAAATACGATATGCCTCAGGTTTGGAAGACCAAGTCTGCGCGTGATCGAATGAAAAATATCCGATCCACTTCGAGCCTCAAAAATATAGGGAAAGAATAGGGCACACATATGCTCGTGATTGAAAAGAATTACACGTGAAAAGCAAAAAAGGTAAACGCTATTGATTTTTTTTTAAAGGCATTATCGGTGATTTGCCCATAAAACACTGTTAGAAGTTTCTTAAAAAACGTCGTTTGCTGTCCGCCGGGACTCGAAACGTGGCAATAACGTAAAAAAGGGACTCGAAACGTGCAAAATAACTGTTAAAAAAAGTCGTTTAACTGGTGTGAGTCCAAGCTGCCAGTCAAAGCGTTATTTTACTGAAGATTTTTAAACAGTGAAGAAATAAAAAAAAATAATAAAAAATCAAATCGGCTGTCTATAATAAGTATTAGTATCTTTTAAAATGTCCTAAACTGCCAAGACCAAAAACAGCCCTCAGGAAAAAATCGGGATTTTAGTCCTTGGTGTCGAACGGGCACTTACACATCACGTAATTGAATAATATTTTCCTTCTGTTATTTTTTTTTTCAGTTGGAAAAATATGACTTAAGGTGCAACGAGAGATTTCAATATCAGGTGTCCCTAAAAAGTACTGATTTTTTGCCCCAGATTGTAACGCTTTCCATCAAAAATATCCCCTCTGAAGGATAGCTGAGAAAAGTTTCTTTGGTACAACAATTGGAAATTTTCTAATTCGTTAGAGCAAATACAAAAGTCAGCCTATGGTTTTATTATGAATAAGCAAATCAAAATCACCTTTTTTCTTTCTTAAGACATCTTCTGCGTAGCCAAATGCTAGGTAAGAAATCTATTGAATGTCTATTCTATATGAAATCTGTACATATGACACAATATTTTGGGGCCTCAAAATCTCTTGTTTCCACCTTTTTTAAAAAGAAATATTACAACAATCCTTCCCTTTTAAGCGGGTCTGCAAATTGCAAAATTTTGACTCTTCGGGGTGGATCCTTTAGTGTCTTTATAGGAGGGCCAAACAAATCTATAAACACAATGACTTTACTATCCTATTTATGGGTTAAATAGGGCACAAAATTACTTCCCTATTCTGCGTTGTTTAATATAGCACTGGCAGCCTTGTTATAGTCTGATTTTTTATTCCTGTCAAGTAAACGCATATTGTCGATGGTACGAATTTATTTGGAGGGGCAGTGTGTTGAGATCAAAATAAAAAACTGAAAATGTTCAAACGTGGTCAACAGAATAAGATGATTTAACCCATTTTACATGACTTTTTACAGTATCGAATTTGTATAGGCATCGTTCCAGATTCAATGAATAGATTGTCGTAAAGTCTGGGACACGCTATCATTTATTTGTTTGGAGTCAATCAAATAACAGATCAAGTGTCATGAACTTCCAAGGCTGGGCGAAGGGGAGGATTAGGCCACTTAAAAATTGTAGTTTGTTTTGAGTGACCCCAGTGACCAAACCTCTAAAACACTTAGATAAATTGCAGGACATAGAGGTATAACAGACTGTCAATACTATTTCTAGAACAAGACGAACAAGACGAATAAAATGCAATATTCTAATAGTCATTCGTGACGTAGTAAAAGAACTAAGTGAGTAATAATTACATATTCGTATCGTTTCTTAGATTTAAATTGCGTCAGAGTTGTTCAAGTGTGGTGTTTGTTTGTAAGTTATTCAGTGCATGCATTTGCCTGTTATATTTTCTTCGTGAGAAAAAGGGGACATTGTTTAATTACGGCCAATAATTCTGATCTGGTTATCGTGACATCGAATTCTAGTGTATTGATGGGTGTATGTAAGCAATACAACCTTTCAAAACGAATGGAAAATGTCGACACTGCCCAAAAAACTTGTTTTATGAACTGACTAGGAATAAAAAAAGCCTACTATAACAAGGCCAAAGGTCTTTTGGTGAAGGTCGGGAATCCAAACATGTGGAAGGTTGCGAAGAACATGAACGTCTTACACGAATACCTATCGTCTGCCCGTCTATATTCCAAAATCTTGTCCGGGACGGACCCTGCTCAGTTTTTATGTGTTATTGTGCATATCACATTATTATTTTTTATTCACGTTTTAAAGTATTAATCAAGGGACAACTAATCACTTATTGCCAAGTAGATAGTTTCTGTATTGCCATATTTCTTGAGCTTGTCCACCCACAATTTGAACAAATTCAGCAGGCCGTATGACACAAACGCTTTAATAATACGGCCGTACGTAAAGGCAAAGCGTTTATTTTACTGCTTAATCGGGTATTAGATCATAGAATTAACTTAAGATTCCAAACAATATAAATGCGTTTAATTTAAGAAGAAACGTTTGGGTATGTGCAATAGAAAGAGGACTTTTTACATTGTGGCAATGTGTGTGGAAGGAATACGAGTTTATTTAAATATCATGATCTTAGTCACTAGATCTTACCCAAAAGATGAAGACAACAGCATTTTCAAAACCCCACTCAGACTCAACCCAGTTAAAGCGAGGGGAGAAAATCACGTCACTTATAGCAAAAAAACTCTAAGAGTGAAAGCCATGAGAGTAAACTGTGCTTTAAAAAAACTCCAATGATCGACCCTTACGTACACAAACTCATATCATTTTCTCAATTCAACCAGGACATACCTACTTATTACTTGATAATTATATTGTCAGGCCGGTAAAGATAGAAGACATCAAAGGAGGTGCGCGTTTAGCTCCAAAGAGGATCTTATGGTTGTTGATATGATAAACCTGAAACGATATGACTATGAAACACTGGGGCATACCATTATTGAATTTGCTAAAGCAAGCAAAAATTTAGATCTGGGTTGTGACATTTACCACCCTCAATGTGGGGGGGGGGTAGAGGCTTGGAAACGATGGCTGCAGCATAGTGTCAACAAATGGCAGGCGAAGTACAATGCATGGAGAACATCCTTATTGTGAGGGGATTGAATTTTATGGGCTTCAAATATAACAACAAAACCAGAGGAAAGCACCCAAAAGCCACTCTAATACAACGCGTTAGAACTATTGATGTTTACCTCTGAGTCAAGTTGTTCTAAAGTATAGGCAGTCTCTCGAAAATATACACTTGATCTATTTTTACTGACATCGGAACAAAATACTTTCAACGACAGTCGCCCGTCACATCAGATCCAGGCCCGTCGAAAAAAACGGGGCAAAAGGTCACTTGCTGCTTGAATATTTGATTTAAGAAGGTCAAACATTTAGCGAAATTTTGCCCCCCCGTCCACTTTTTGGTGACAACTTTTTCCCAAAACGTCCAAAAAAATGGACAAGTTAGTGGGGTTAGATCTCACTTTTAAGAAAAAAAATTCCCTTTTTTCGGAAAAAGGTCCACTCTTTTAAAGTCCTCGCACCCCCCCCCCCCCAAAAAAAAAATCCTGCGTATTGCCCTGATCAGATCAGACATTGTCAAAGTGATGTTGGGTTTTCACAAAAGCAAAACGCCAGGAAAAACATCTACAGATCAAGTAGATGTCAGTGTCATGTGGCAGTATAAAGTGTATAAAAGTAGATGTCAGTGTCAAGAGCATGATTCAATGGATAACTTAAAAAATAGAGTGATTTTACACATGGAGGAATTCAAACCACAGAAATGTAAAAAAAACCAGTTCTACTAACCAGTAAACGTTAACCTGTCCCTAACGCATAGCATATCAATGAGAAAAGGTGACGGGCTATACCAGTAAAGCATAAGTTTGAGAGCCCATAAATCTAAGCCAAAACTATGTGACAGCTTTTCAATAACAACGACAATTTGTGACTAATAGAATGTTACGAAACTAAAAAAAATGGTGAAAATGCTTTGACGCCAATCAATGGATCTGAAGCCCCAAAGACGGTTTTGGACTTTTGTAGACCTTTGAAAAAAGAGCTGCTTTGTATCATCTTTCAGAGTAGTTCACCATTTCCAATTGGGTGTTCCATCAGGTTCTCCCTTGTCTACATAAATGACATAGTTCTGATGCTGATTCCCCCCTCCGGCTGTTCGCGAATGATAGTATCATCTACAGATAAATCAAAAACTCCAGTGGACTATATCCAACTACAACAGTACAAAATGATCTCCAGAAGTTTTCAAGTGGGGGGCTCGATAAAGTGCTTCAATACTCCAAATGGTGAGTTTCTCTCCATCACACTCAAGTAAAGTGTTCCCCATTGGGGATTTTTCAAGATGGCGTCCACAATAGCCCGTGTTTTAGCTAAAACAAATAAAACAAGATTTAAAAAAATATTTAATTATCAAGAAAATTCAGTGAGATTTCAGAATATTCATAATTTACAGATCTATGCCTAATAATTTCATTCACATGTTTTAATTTAAATTCAAATGGCGTCCAAAATGGCCGCCGGAAGGGATGTTTACTAGAATTCATTAAAAATAAAGGTAAAAATAATTGTCGAGCGTTTCAATGGCGTTGTCTTAACAGTCGATTGCACGGCCGAATTTTACACGCATCACCCGTAAAGTACCTTATTTTTGTAAAGGGTATTTTGATAAATAGTTATATAATATTTTCGAAACAAAGTGAGAAAAGCATATTTCCAATTCACCGTGAGTATTAGACATCTTTAATCATTTAACGACACCAAACGCCCTGCAGCTAGTAATCATAGTTACTCCGAGAAACTAACTTTATTATTTGCGCAACCACGTGAATGGTTACGGTTATCATAGCCGTAACCGTATCCATAGCCGGAACCGTATCCGGACGCTAACGCAAGCAGCAAAACCGTGTCCAAGGTTCATTTGTGGGTCTTAATGAGTCATGTTAAAACTACATTGTCCGGGTTTGTAGACTACCACACACAACACAAACAACACACAACAACAACTTGGAGGATTTGGTAGAAACTACTTCAATAAATTTAGGAAATCTCAATTGGAAAGGTCAGATCTGTTGACATAGCTAGCTCAGGGGAGCCTAATACAGGCACCTCCACGACGACCTTATCGAATTGAGCTTTCAACGTGGTTCCAAGTCAATGAGGGGGTTCATCTCCAGGCATTAAGTGGAAATGAGTAAATGCTAGAATTAGAGATGATTCACACGATATTAAGGTTCTCAGAATTGTTGTACTGGCTAAAACAGGGTTCCTTTTCGCTTACGACGGGGTACGGTCATGCATTAGACAATTAGGAGGAAGGAGGTAGAGAGCTGTCAAGAAAAAATGTTTGTAGATGCGAGAGAAAAGGTCAGACATCAAATTTGTACAAGGTGGACACACAAATGGGCCATCAAAAAAACTTTTAAAAAAATCCAATGAGATTCAATTAGGGGATTGGGAAAAGCTGAGTTGACCAAACGAGCAGTTTGGTAAAAACGGAAAAGTTGATAAACCAACAAGCATAATGGATACAAAACAAATGGAACCACACGTTTTATATCGGTGATTAAAACCCAACTAACATACTATCCCTTGATAGGTAATTGAAGTCAGTACAATTGTACGAAAACAAGGTAATTTTCCCCTGTGTGAATTGGGATATCGTGACTGAGTGTATATAAGAATGGACAGGAAGTTACGCAACCATCATCGCCAGAGATATAGAAACATTAAATAGACCAATGGGGGGCCATGGAAGCCAACAACAGGCACAACCACAAAGGTGTAATGATAATGGGCTCATCGTGTGCATGCAAGAGCACTTAATTGTGGTAAAGTAAACCTGTGGGGTTTAGAATCTGAACAGCTTGCCAGACTTCCATTGCCTTCTATGAGTAGGAGAGCAGTTATTCTAATTGCAACAAAATCTTAAAATGACAGAACTTCTCCAAAATCATAGATTGGTAACAACAACGTTTTTATCCTTGGTAGGGCGTCAAATACTTGAGAGAACATTTCTCTCACGTCACAAATGGTTGAAATTCACTCTCACTGGGCAATCCCCTTTTATTTTTTTGGCGAGTCCCTCTGTTGGTGAGAGAGATTTCCACTGACCCTCGGCAGCATGATTACAACATTCGGTTTTAATCCGTTGATTACCCATAAATTGAATTAAACATTTGGAAATCCCATGGCCAGCTCATGCTGATTACTTGACGGTACTTATGATTTTAGTTCAGAACTAGAACTTGTGTCCAATCTTGTGTTATCATTTTTTTTTCCCTGACTTTTCATCACCATATTTTTTTTTGGAACCCTTTTGTTGTATTTGTACTAGTTTCTTTGAGAATTTGTTGTTACCACAACGTTCTTCCTGTAATCTATGTGTCGCTGCACATTGTCCTATGCCTCCTTTTCATCAAAGTGTGATTTTTATATTCACTAGCATCAACTGATACAATTTAACAAATCTTTCACCTATATCTATGGAGGCAATTAACGGTTAAAGTACTTTTTTTATATTTTATACTTCACATTTGTCACGCTTCGTCCTTCCTTACCTAATCTTTGTCGGTGGCTTCAGGGAAAGTTCATTAATCCTTAAACTTAACGGTCATTTACTGACAGTTTCCAGGATGCATGCGACTGTCAGTAAATCACCTTAAATTTATAAACTGTGTAACTCATGTTTATAATATTTTGGGCTGTTATTCTAACCATCGTTTACTGCAATTAGATAATTTGTGCCCTTGTTCATTTCATTGCGTTTTTATGCTGAAAATATTCGAATGTCTAATTTACGTTCAAAATAAAGACTGAACGTGTGAAATACAGATTTAGGCAGTCTTTTAATTACCAGTGATTTCTGCCCTTACAGCCTTTTAGTCATTCTTGTAAGTTACAGTGATTTCTTACTGACAGCATTTAGTCCGTCGTGTAAGTTACAGTAATCTTTTCTTACAGTACAAGCATTTTAGTCCTTTGTAAGTTACAGTGATTTCTTCAGTACAGCTTTACCGTCAGTCTTGTAGTTTACAGTGATTTCTTTCTTACAGTGATCATCATTTAGTCAGTCTTGTAGTTACGGATTTCTTACGTACAGCCTTTAGTCAGTCTTGTCAAGTTACGTGATTCTTACAGTCACAACACTCTTTAGGCAGTCTTTAAGTTACATTTATTTCTTACAGTGCAGCATTTAGCATCTTGTAAGTTA